>RJWM01002410.1:104561-130016 GCA_004363535.1 Dasyprocta punctata
AGCCACACCTGCCTCCTCCCAGCCCTCTAATTCCAAAGCCTCTCAGTTCACCCCCTATACTATGGCATAGGTTAGAATTTCTTTTCCATCACCTAGTAGTCCAGTAATCCCAGCCCACTTTATTGGTCCCATCTGAAACTCAACTTTTAGAAATCTCCCTCTAAAAAAATCACTATGAGGAATACTTATAAGGTCTTAAATTCATCATTTAAGTATTATCTCTTTAAAGTCACAATAAATTTACAAGTAATCCTAGAAACATCATGCCTTCTTTTTAATTGTGAAAACTTTTAAATTTTTATTTTAATTGACAAATAACAACTATGTAACAATGGGGTAAAATACAACACAATGTTTTCATATACATATGCAATATGGAAGGATTATGTCAAATAACACACCTGTCAATTCAAATTTTTTTCTGTGACATTCAAAATTTGCTCTTTCAGAAATCTTGAAGTATATAATTATTATGTTCAACATACTATGCAACAGACCTAGAAAACTTATTCCTCCTGTTTAGTCAAAACTTTATACCCTTTGGTCAACATCCCTCATCTTCCCCCATCCCCCTCATAGCTCTCAGTCTCTGGTAAGCACCAGTCTACTCTCTTACTTTTATAGATTCAACTCTTACATTGCAGGTTCATCCATATGGTCACAAATGAAAGGATTTCACTCTTTTTATGGCTAAACAGTATTTCATTGTGCATATGTACCTCATTTTTCTTATCTCATCTGTAGATGAATGGACATTTAGGTTTTCTCATTCCTGGGTTATGAACAGTGCTGCAATGAGCACAGAAGTGAAGATGTCTCTTCAGAGCACTGATTACAATGCTTTAGGATGTATACTCAGAAGTGAGATAAATGGATCATTTTATAAGTCTATTTTTAGTTTTTTAGGAAGTTCCACACCGTTCTCCCTAACAATTGTACTAATTTACATTCCCACCAACAGCATACAGGAGTTCCTCTTCTCAACCTCCTCCCTAACATTTCTTACCTTTGATCTTTTTGTTAATAGCCACTCCAACAGCTGTGATGTGATATTTCATTGTGCTTTTAATTTGCATTTCCACGACAATTAATGATGTTGAGAATTTTTTCATAAATCAGTTGGCTATTTGGACATCTTCATTTGAGAAAGGTGTACTCAAGTGTCTGGTCCATTTTTAAATCAGGTTTTGTTTTGCTTTTTGGGTTTTGGTGTTTTTTGATATTGTTTTAGTTCCTTATATATTTTGGCTACATGTTAACCCCTTATGAAATGCATGGTTGATAAATATTTTTTCCTAGTCTACATGTTGCCTTTTCACTCTGTTAAACTGTTTCCTTTGCTGCACAGCTGTTTAGTTTGATGTAACCCATACATCTGTTTTTACTTCCATTACCTATGCTTTCAGGAATACAGTCCCCCAAAAAACCATGGCAAAGACCAAGTTGAGATTTTCCTTTATGTTTTCTTCTAGTAATATATATATATTAGTGGAAGAAGAAAAATATATATATATACAGGCACACTTTTAGGTCTTGGATTTCTACCTTTGAGTTAGTATGTATATGGTGTGAGATATGGATCCAATTTCACTATTCTACCCTTGAGATAACCAGTTGTCCCAGCACCATTTATTGAAGAGACAATAGTACCAATACCACGATATTTTGATTACTGTAATTTTGAAGTACATTTTCAAATCAGGCACTACTCTTCTTGTTAAATTTTAAATATTCATGTATCACATATGTAGAAGTTTACACTGTTCCTGTGCACAGTAATTACAGGTCCTAGATTGAGTATCTTCCCTTATACAAACACTTGTCAGACCCATATTTTGATGCCTAGGCCAAGTTATAGTAAGTATGTGTGTTCAGTAGTGATTTATTCCATTCTCCTTTTCATTTGCCTTAGGATTTTTAATTCAGCTACCTAAATTAAGAACTTCTTAAATGTTCTATGTGACAAAGGCACAAATATTGTGCCACGTTTCTCCCACAAGTTCCCCAAAGCTGACAGAATTAACATGAAAATTTCCTGTTTCTGAATTCCACAAAGGACATGTAGTTTTGCCTATGCAAATTCGCAAATGTGTACACTTTGTAAGCAGAAGACACAAAGCATCACTAGTCTTGAGGAAAGTCAAGACGCTCAAGAGTATCAACCAGTTCTGTTATTATAATCCTTAGTAACAGAAATCAGCTATGAGCCAAGCATGGGCTAAGGCATTTTTACATGAAATATCTCTAATTCTAATAATTCCTACAGAGCATCATCAAGTCTTGTTTTCACAGAAAGGAAACTAAAACTCACACAGATTGAGAAATTTTGACAAAGCTTTACAAGTAACTTCTATTGCAGAAAATTAACACCAACTCAGCGTCTCCCCAAATTCTGTGTTCTTTCCACCCAACTGCACTACTGTTAAAACCAAAGTATGAAACCACTCTGTGGCATGGACTTTCATTGGTCAACAATTCCAATACCCCAAACTAATGTTATCATTTCTCAAGGACTTGGGGTGATAGAGATAGAGGCCCTCCTCTTGATGAATGGGGAGGGATCAAGGATCTTGCATGCCTTATATGAGTAACAGTGGGAAAAAGCTTAAAGCAAAGAGACCACAGAGGATGCGAGAAAGTGTGTACTGAGGTGGCCTTGAGGAGGAGCGGCTGCCATGGCAACACAAAGACCGCTGATGGGCTCATGTTCTCGCAACCAGCAGAGTCATAATAAATGTTTTGGGGAGGCATGGAGACAGCATATCTTGTCCGAGCAAAACAATCAGAACGGAAAATTGATAATCTTGGGTGGTTTCCCCAAACCGACTTCAATATTCTTATGCTGTGAACACAGACAGACCTCGCCTTGAATTCTGTCTTTACTGCTAATTAGGTGTGTAACCACAGATAATATAAATCTTCATGACTGTTTCCTTTCCAATAAAGAGAGATGATAACATGGGCTCCACGGGTCCTAGAAGGTTAAGTGAGAGAAGGCAAGGTGGGTGCCCAGAAGAGCTCAAGAAAGAGCAAATAATACCGTCGCACCTCCCTCTCCAGGTTGACCCCACTCCCAGGTTTCCTCCAGGGCCACAGCCTCGCCATCCACCCACACAGTGGGAAACACTGGCCTCAAAGTATAGAGCACAAGACAGACGAAGATTAAGGATATAGAGCCCTTCATGATGAGTACCCGGTCTTGCCCAGACTATCACTCTTGCCACCCCAGAATTCTTAACGAACAGAAACTTAAAAAACAATACCAGAGTGAGAATTAAAGCAGCTCTGTAACAATATCATATCCAAGGTGGAGCATTCTATAAAACATAGGGTTTGGGGTTGTTTTGTCATTACTAGTTATTTGTGGTGCTGTTTTGTTTTTTGAGGGGGAAGGAATAAGCAACCTAAGGTTCAAGTCCTCTTACTCAAGTAGAACAGATACTGGCAGAGAAGACTAACAAGGAAATTAAGTTAGCCTACCCTACAAGGGCCAAGTCATGTACGCCTGAGGTAGGAAAACAAAGAAATCAGGAACTCAGGTTCTTGCCGTAAAGAACAGCAACCCCCATTAACAAGGCCCTAACCCTAACCCTAACCCTAAATACACTGCACTCTGAAGCTTTGAAGAGAAAGGGGAGAAGCTGCAGTATTGGAGGAGAAGAGTATCTCTCCCCCATACTCTGCTTGCATCCCACTGCCAAGGCCTTCAGAACTCAGTTCATACCTGGGCAATGGCAGCAGTTTCCTAACTGGTCTCTCTGGGTTCAGTTCACCAAAGCATACACAGACCTTGCCATCATGTCTCTGTTCAGAATCCTTTAGTAATTCCAATTTATCTGCAGAACAAAGCCTTCATACCATGCAGTCCATTCAAAATTGCTACCACTGGGCTCCAGCTTACCTTTTAGCCTCCTCTCCAAAGCTATCTCCCTCACTCAACCACTTCATTCACCCACAGCTCAGGCTCTAGACCTGTGTCTACCCAGTTCTATCCACCTGCAAAAATGTTATAAAACTCCTCCCAACTACACCTAGAGACATCATACTATCTTTCAAGGTCCGCTCCAGTGCTGTCTCTTGCACAAAAGCCCTCTCTGTTTACTCTGGCCCTCAGCAATCGTCTTCCATACCACCCACCAGTTTTGCTTACAAACCCTTATAGCATTAAGGAGTGCTGTGCACTTTACCTAGGACCTCATTCAAGTCACACAACAACCCTATGAAGGACACATTCTGATTATGTCTGTTGTACCAATGAGGAAACGAAGTTCAAAGAGCTCAAGCAACTTAAAGCATCAGGTAAAAAGTGGTGGAATCAAGATTTAAAATCCCATCCAACCACATAAAGCAGTGATGGCAAAGCTTTTACAGACCTAGTGCCCAAATAGTAACCCAAAACCCACTGAAATAATTTATGTCTAGATGAGCCCCCAAAGCTTCATGCATGTGTAGGTGGGGCATTTCAGAGGTGGCTGGATCTGGAGTGTGTATGATCTGGGATTAAGTGTGTGATGTTGGGATCATGGGTGTGTGGTGACTAAATCCACTGACGGGTTTGACAAGCTTCTGGGTGTGAATAGCGAGAGTGAACCTCTGGGTGTGAGTGTTATACACCCTAAGAGCATGTAGCCTGGACAGAATATAAGGGACAGAAACAGAGCTGCTGGGGTCACTTGTCACTTGTTGCTTGCCACTTGCTGCTTTTGCTGCTTCCTGTCTTCCATGCCATGAACTTTCTCTTCTGTGATTTCCTCTGCCAGGCCACCCTGCCTTGGAGCAGCCAATTATGGATTGAAACCTCTACAAACTGTAAGCCAATATAAATCTTTCCTTGTTTAACTGTGGGCTTGGGTATTTCGCCTCAGCAATGAGACAAGTAAATACGACACCCACTTATTCATTATAAAATGCCAACGCTGCAACTAAATGTGACTGCTGAGGTTTTAGTTTAGAAAAAACAACTGATATACTAATACCTTTTATCTTATAAGAAAAACAATAACATGTGATCTATAGGTTCATCACCACTGTTTTAAAGCATAATGCTCATAACAGTTTCCATAGTTATTGAAGGGAGTAAAAAATGCCTATTAAAGAATTCAATGATTTTTTTAAAATTAAAAAAAAAAGATTCAATGATTTTTTTAAAAGCTCAATGAGATCTAAGAGAATATAACTAAACAGGTACATAAAAACCAGGAAGACAATGCAGGATATGAACGAGAAATTAAGCAAAGAGAAAAATCCCTCTTGATTTTGAAAAAGAATTACAAATCTTAGAAACAAAGAACTCAATAAGCCAAGTAAGAAACTCAGTTGAAAGTCTCAACAACATTCTAGATAAAGTCGAAGAAGGACTACTGGAGTCTGAAGGTAGGCCTTTTGAAACATCATTCAGGCAGAAATAAAGAAAGAATGAAGAAAGTATACAAGATCATTGCCATATCGTTAAAAGATCAAATATCTTCATCACCAGCATACCAGAAGGAAAAGAAAAGTTAAGGGCACAGAAAACCTATACAATAAAATAACAACAAAAGATGTCCCTAATCTTAAGAAAGACATGGACATCCAGAGACAGGAGGCTTACAGAACCTTAAAGAGACATGCGGAAAACATTCTCACCACAATATAGAAATTTTAGTCAAGATGATTAGGCAAGAGAAAGAAATAAAAGGCATACAAAGAGAAAAAGGAATTCAAATGATCTGTTTGAAGATATGATTCCACACATAGAAAAACCTATGCTGACAAAAGACTATCAGAATTGATTAAACAAATTCAGTAAGCAAAGTAACAGGATATACAACATACCAAAAAAAAAGTAGCTTTTTTATATACTACTAATGAATTTGCGAAGAAATCATGAAAGCAATCTGATTTACAATAGCCACAAAACATTTAAAAATTCTAAAAACCAGGAATAAATGTGATCAAGAAAATTACAATATAAATCACAAAAACACTGAAGAAAGGTGTTGGATCAGGGAGAATCCAACTAGAAGACAACTAGCCTGCCTTCCTGGTGAGTGGCACAAGTGGTGCCAACTCCAGGAAGAGAAAGATCTGGGCCTCCCATGCGCCCACTGGCACACGGGCTGAGAATCAAGACCCCCACCCGCTGTAAGCAACCTGCTGGTTCGGAAGACCAGTTAAGTTGATAGCAACTAAGGTACATAAAGTAACTAAATGCTTGTAGTTTTGGGTTGATTTTGCAGGCCTGGGGCTGGCAGTCTGAGCATCTCTTGGGAAGATGACAGTATGCAATGTAGCAAATATGTGGGATTCCTTTCTGTCTTGTCTTTGAGGCCCAATATTGTTCTCATTGTTTTGCTTTATTCTGATTAATTTTTTTTTTTGCTTTATTTCATATTGTTTTGATTGGTTTTATTCTGTTTTGTTTTTGGTTTGATTTTACTATACCTGATGGAACAGTCAACTATGGTGACGACAACATGATATACTATAGTAGCTATTGTTTTCCTAGTATCTTGCTTTAAAGTTCTGTACCAGTTCTACTGCTTTGTTTTGATTGACTTTGTTCTGTTATGTTTTGTTGGATTTTACTATCTTTAAAATAAAATTAAAAAAAAAAAAACACTGAAGAAAGATACTGAAGAAGATACTAAAAGATGGAATGTCTTACTGAAAGAAGTAATATTGTTAAATGTCCAGAAGTGATGTTAAGTGAAATAAATCAGATGCAGAAATTTAAATATCTATGGTTTCTCTTATGTGAGATAATCCCAGCATTTGGGAGGTTGAGGCCAGAGGATCACTGTGAGTTCGAGGCCAGCGTGGGTTACAAAGTGAGTTCAAGGCCAGCATAGTGCATAGTGCATAATGAAACCCTGTCTCAAAAAGACAAAATTAATAAATAAAAATAAAATAAAGTAAAGAGCAAAAGATAATAGGAGACAAGGAGATAAATCTTCTGCAAATGGGTAGGGAATTTAGAGATGGACAGTGGAGGGGAAGAAGAAAAAATAATTAAGATGTGTGTTCTATACATGCACCAACTCCCCATAAGGAATGCAATCATTACATACTGCAAATGTGTACTAATAAAAAAAAGTTCACACTACCCAAAGCAATCTATAGGTTCAGTGCAATCGCCACCAAAATACAAATAACATCCTTCACGAACCAGAAAAAGCAACCTTAAAATTCATATGGAACCATGAAAGGCCCCAAATAGCCAAAGCAATCTTTAACAAAAAGAAGAAAGCTGAAGGCATCACAATTCTTGACTTCAAGACATACTACGGAAACATAATAACAAAAACAGTGTGACATTTGGCATAAAAATAGACACATGACCCATGGAATAGAATAAAGAGACTAGAAATGAATCTACACATCTACAGCCACCTTATTCTCAACAAAGGGGCCAAAAACATACACTGGAGAAAGGTCAGTCTCTTTAACAAATGGTGCTGGGAACACTAAATATCTGTGTCCAGCACATTAAAACTTGACCCCTATCTCTTGTCCTGTACTAACAAAAAACAACTCAAAATGGATCGAACACCTTAACATAAGACCTAAAACTCAGAAACTACTAGAAGAAAACAGAAGGAAAGCACTTCGAGACATTGGTACAGGCAATGATTTTCTAGACGGCAGTACAAAAACAGAAAACAAAAGCAAAATCTGACAGATGGGATTACATCCAACTAAAAAAGCATCTGCATAGCAAAGCATAAGACCAACAGAGTGAAGCAATGACCTGCACAAAGAGGGAAAATATCTGTCACCTACTCCTCTAATAGACAGTTAATATCTAGAATAAAGAACTAAAAGCAACAAAAAGCAAGTTATCCAGTTTTAAAATGGACAAATAATTGGAATAAACATTTCTCAAAAGATGAAATACAAATGGCCAAGAAACGTACGAAAGACTGGCCATCAGAAAAAAATCAAGAGTATAGTGAGATTTTATCTCATCCCAGTTAGAAAAGCTACTATCGAAAAACAAAAAATAACAATTACTGGCAAGGATGTGAATAAAAAGTAATTCTTATTGGTAGGAATATAAATTAACACAACTACCATACAAAAAGTGTGAAGGTTCCTCAAAAAAACTAAAAGTAGATTTTAAAAACCTAAAAATAGAACTAATTAGTGATCCAGTTATCTCACACCAGGTATATCTCAAAGGAAATAAAGTCAACATATGAAAGAGATATCTACATACTCCATTTATCAAGTACCATCCCAAGTAACTAAGAAATGAAATCAGTCTAGGTGCCCATGGACAGATGAATGGATAAAGCAAATGTGATACATACAGAAAATGGAGTATTATTCAGCCATGAAAAAGAATAAAATCCTGTAGCCAAATAGACGGAACCAGAGACCATCTTATTAAGCAAAATAAGCTAGACACAGAAAGACACATATTACTTATTCTTCTCACATGTAGAAACAACAACAACAACAAAGGTCAACTCAAACAAGGATTTCTAGGAAATGGAAAGAGGAAGGGTAGTAGAAGAATGGATGGACATGATCAGTGCATGATGTATGCATGTATGGAAATCTCTCAGCAAATTCCATTAATTTGTACAAGAGTATAAATAATAACAAAACAGAAATGACTTAATTAAATATAAATAAAGCCTGGTCTATTTGTATTCTTTTTATCACACAAGTGGTCTTTCAAACAGAGCCCAAGAAGCCCTAGAATTAGGAACACCCAAATCAGGCTAACTAACAAAATCATCTTCCTAGGGATTGCACAGAAATGTACATTTAGTTTTAAAAGAATCTGCAGAGCTTTCCTAGATACACCTGTTTTACTTACTACTATAAACAAAGGGCTTCAAGAGAAAGTTTGAAAACCGCTAGGCTACACCAGGTGGCCACCTTGCTTTACAGAGCGCGCTGCATGGCAAGATTTGTGTGACGACGCTGACTGACAGTCTGGATTTCTGCACTAACAGCAAGTTTCCTTTAAAATTCAGAGGTGCACTCTGGACCAGCGCAGAGCTGAGAAAGCCTTTGCATATCAGAGCTCTCTCAGAGCAGACAGGCTGGTTCTAAAAAGTAGATTA
Organism: Dasyprocta punctata; assembly: GCA_004363535.1. Classification (NCBI taxonomy): domain Eukaryota; kingdom Metazoa; phylum Chordata; class Mammalia; order Rodentia; family Dasyproctidae; genus Dasyprocta; species Dasyprocta punctata. Next base: position 113,618 of record RJWM01002410.1, read on the forward strand.
TATGAAAACTAAAATATCCCTAAAATCTTAGAATCATATTAGAAATGAAAAGCCAGGTCCTTGTGCTTCCTTCTCAAGCCAGCTAATGTTTTTATCTCTGGCCAGATGGAGAAAGAGAAGGTTCTCATCCATCAAATTTCTACCTTATCAGGTTTCTCCGTGAGAAAGCTTGTCAAAGCACTCAGTGGTTACCTTTAAATATACAAAGGAAATTTCTCCGAAATCTTAATGAGGTGTAGGTGCTCAGTGACGTGAGGAGAATTTCCAGGACCAGTGTGAGATGTGGTGTTCAACACACATTCTGTGCTGCCTCACGCCTCCTGCAGGGTGGCAGGGGCCGGTCAAGGGGTGGGGGCGGGGTATCCTACCCCGCTTCCCCCCGTGCAGCTCCACTCCCATGTTCTCTCTCTGTAAGAGCACATCTGAACAAAGCATTCACAGGTTTTACAAAAGCAGCTGCCGCTACTGGAACAAAGCAGCTAACAACTCTGCCTCGTCTGACTATGACGCTGGCTGTGCAGACAGCTGAAGTTCTGAGCAGGGGGCTCGATGCAGACTTCACCACAACTCTGGGGAAGAACGGACAAAGTAATTCAAGTTCAGTTAAGCAGGCATCAAGGCCCAGCTGGGTCAGGCAGCACACAGGACACTACACTTCACTAAAAGCCCACCCAAAGGATATGCAGGAAGATATCTGCCTCTGCTCCAGCCCCACTCACTCTTCTTCCCTCTACCGGGAACACAATTCCCCTTCCCACAGCCTGGGCAAGCAGCTCTTTATCCCTCAAAGCTCAGCTCAAATCCACCTCCGCTGTGAAGCCACTCCTCCCGCTTTGGTCTCTGAGCACAGTTCCACTCCCTGTGTTCCCAAAGCATTTGGTCCACCAGCATTTATCATGCTGTATTTTAATTAGTTCTTTGCCTGCATTTTTATTACATTTCTCATCTGGATGCTTTCAGAAACTGATTTGATTCAGTCCAGTACTCCCAGTGCCCAGGACAGAGCCTGGCAAGAAATGATAAAATAAAGAGCAATGAGGGAATGTCTCCCTGTTTGTACCCTATAGAGATTACAGCAATTCCATAGGAAAAGTAATGGGGACAGCCTTTTAAAGCAGCTTTAACAGCAGCCTCATGCAAGAGCCACTGAGCTACTCCCCAGTCTCTCACTCGAAGAGCATTTTAACCCCCTTCCTAGAGGGATCAATCAGCTGGAAAGGAACAGAGAAGTACTTTCTTCAGAGCAGAGGTTACTGCTGATCAAGGAAGAAATGTACAGCTTTGGTGACTTGACCGTGGAGAGGCAGACCGTATTTATTAGTCAGGAGTGTCCAGTGGATTCTAGTAGGCAGTAGTTTGTCATTCAAAGTCTGGAGCCAGCATCTGCCACGCAATTAAAAGCCAGAACAGAAGGAATCTGACCACACTGAGCACCTACTTCTCTGTGCCAGGATCACTGTAGGTACCCTCTCACACATTACATTGTATTACTCATTCATTCAGAGCTATAATAAATATAATCAGCCTTATTTTGGAGAGGAGTAAACAAACATTCCTTTTGGGAAGTTAAGTAGTTGGCTTAGAGAATAAGCATCTCTAAGTGAAGCCATGATTCTAACTCAAGTCCAGCACCAGTTTCCACTATTCTAAAGATACTATTAACACTGTCACATTTCTCCACTTATTAATCATGCATGATGTTCCAGGTATTATTCTAATTGCTACACCCTACCCCATAAAATCCTTACAACTAATCTCTACTTTGCTGATAGGAAATGGACACCACAGTTCAGAGAGGCAAGATTGCTCATTTACAGTTCAACAGGCACTGAGTAATGGAGCCAGGACTCAAATCCAGCATGACCAGTGTCTCTGCATTCAGACTCTCTTACAAGACAGTGGAATTTGCAGAGACACAACTTCTCAGCGCAGTTCATGTGAACTATACATTATGCTGTCAGGATACCAACTCAAAATCTTTACAGCTGATTAAAAAGCAAAAAACAAAGTAAGAGATTTTGAGCTTGGTGAAAATATGCCATCTCAGGTCTATGGTCTCACCTTTAACCAACCAGCCTGAGACACTGTCTCCAAAGGCCATCCTCGACTGCAGTTCACCAAGGGATGTACTAAGTGCTGTCCCGATTTCATCTGGAGTTATCCATCAATGAGTAACTGAAAATTAGAGGGATTCAGGCCAAACTAGCCTGAAGTTAAACCCACTCCTGTGAAAGCACATAGGATTATCGCACTGGGTGATGAGTAAAACTTTAATTAGATTTTTGGGCTTTAGCCAGCAAGTGTATCCCATAGAGCTAAGTGCCCAGGTACTGAAGCACACACTTGTCAGGGTAGTGAATGACAGGTGGTCCTGTAACAGATGAGATTACAAGACAGTCTGAGAACCACAGCTCAGCCAAGGTCTAACAGCTATAGCAGCTGCTATACAGAAGGATAAAAGGACAGTGACTCACTCCTCTTTCCCACTCACTCTTAGAATACAAAGCACCTGAGCCAAGGATAGTAAATCTAAAATAAAGATTGATCCCTCCGTGTCTGTCTGTCTCTCTCTTTCTCCCTCCTTTATCAATCCCTCTCTTTCATGTACACATGTGAAAAGTATAGCCTAAAAGGAGTTAAGACTCCAGGTCAAACAATGCATCGAAGTCAGAGATGTGACAGCAGAGAAATGAAAATCCACAGAGCATCCTTGTTGTAGATCACAGAGTTCAAACCCTTTAAACACCAATCAGGACACTGAATAGGGAATACTGTTTATTTGTTTCTTGCAAAGGCCTCCCGAATTTCCTTAAAAGGATATGGGGCCCTCTGGTGGCAAGGAGGCATATCACATCTCCTTGTGTTAGACGAGACCTATCTGTGATCCTCACCCTCACTTTCTGACTTTGCACATATAAACAAGATTCCCAAAGTAAAAACAAAAGCTTGTGTTCACCAGAGCCTAATGACAGCACCTGCACCACTGCGGGTACTCAATAAACGTGTGTTGAGTAAACAAAGGAACTGTAATTTGCAGCACATGCCAAATCAACTGACACAAGGTCACTGCAATCACAGGCAGTTAAAACAAACACGCAGGACGAATTGACACTTGCGGCCCCACTCCTCATGTCTGCGCATGATCAGACCTTGTGTATCCATTCGCCTCTGATCCAAGCTGGGTTTGCAGCAAAGGCATTGTCTCCCCCAAGAGATGCTGGAGAACCAATACAATGAAGCTGGCAGGAAAGGTTTTTGGCAAGAGCAAAGGATGGTTTGATCATATCCAAAAGAGAACAGGTTGGCTTACCATTAGAATTCAGGGAATGCCACAGAAACCAGACTGCCTGCTATGGGGCCTCCAGGCAGACTTTAAATCAGGGCTCATCTGTAAACCAGGATGCAGTATTTCCAACTGACTTTGAACTCTTGTCCAAGAAAAGAAAATGGGAACCAGCTAGACAGAGTCCCAGAGACTGAAAACCTTAATACTTACAAGCTCACCAACTCGGATGGCATTGATCTGGCCCTGTGCAGAACTGCTCCTATTGAATGGGGCATTGTTGAAGACACTATACACTGCTCAGTCCTCTTTATAAAAGCCACCAGAGGCGATTCTTCCCTCAGGCCTCAGTGCCAGCAAAAGCTGCCTTTTATCTTAACATGTTCATCTTGCAGACACTGGCGACCTTGGAACTGAATTTCCCTTTTTACTCTCGCTGCCAGGAGCCACCAGCTGAATTTTAAGTTCTTTTCAGTACTGCAAAGGGCATTTTCACATAGTTGCTCTGTGGTTCCATTGTATTAGTCACCCTTGTTTTCCCTGACCCTAAGTTTTTTCATTATTTTAAATCTCATTTGATCTTACAATTCTCTATAAACCTCACAAATGTTTCTAAAACAACAATAACAAAAAAGTAACAAATTACAATTTTTAAATCTTCAAGTATAGAATTTTTCAAGTTATTTTCCCAAGAACATACTGTTCTGTTCTGTTGAAAAGCTGAAAATATAAAAAAATCTTTCTTTCTGCCAAAAAGCACAGTATTCTTAACTACCAATGGTTTGCCATAGTCACAACACAGTATCTTAGACAAAGTCCTGAAATTAGAATCCACAGACCTGGATCCATATACGATATATATATATATATATATATATACACACACACATATACATATATATCTAAAATATTCACTTCTCAGAACTATCACATTACACAGTCAAGCCATTTAGACTGGGAGACTCAGATTGATTTGTAAAATGGGAAAAATAGTCTCTGTGCCCAAACACAGGGCTATGGGACACAGATGAAAAATGAGCAGTCTCTTTATAAACCATAAGGTGTGACCCACAGACAGCTAAGGATCATATCTGCTTTATTTCTATCTCTTTGAACAGCAGCTTTCATTGCCCAAGAAAGAGGGTGACAAGCACGGAGCTGAATGTGGGTTGAGAACAAGACCTGTGCTTTGGATATTTTTCTTGTCAATGTTTTATTTATTCTACCTGTGGGATGCAGCAAAGTTCAAACAAGCATAAGAGACCCCAAACTGATTATCAGTGAGTCCTTGTGGGTGAAGCTTTAGTAGACACCAAGCCCAGCCCTAGAGGCCATCCCTGAGCATCCCTGCTACTGAGAAACAGGTTCTTCTCTTCTCCTCTCTACCCTCACCTCAGAGCCTGGCTCACATGTCAAACAAAGGCCTTTGCTTGTCTTCGTATCTCCTAGTCACAGCTTACCAATGCGTCCTCCTGACATCCTACAGACTAGTCTTTCTAAATTGTGAATCCAAGCCTGTCAATCTCTGCTTACTTCCCACTCTACAGAAGCTTAATGGCCTAAAAGTCAAGTCCAAGTTCCCAGACTCCGCATCCCAGACCTTCCAAATGCCAACTCTTCCCCCAGGTTAACCTGCCACATCCATAGTGGCCACTGCCTTTCATGACAGCATGGAGCTCTTCTCCAAATACATCACACTGTCTCTTTCAACCCTGTGCCCCCAGCCCCACCTATCTGCTAACCTTCAACTCAGACTTCAGCATCAGTTCCAAAGTCACTGTCCTCAGGAACATTCTATGTCCTGCAAGCACCTCCTTTCCCTGTGCTCCCATGATAGTGTGTTCCTATCTGTTACGGAATTGTGCCTAGCAGAGGGCCTGCACGAAGTGGTCAACGTTGCTGAATGTGTGAATGAATCCCTTTTCTTTGCCAGGACAAGACAGGCCACTAGAAGGAACGGGGTTTTGTTGGTTTGCTTCAATCCAAAAGCAACAGCAACAGTAGCTGGTGCGTGGGAGGCACACTGGTTAATTAAAGAGCCGATAAGATATGCAAGGCTCCACCTGTGCATTCATCCCAGCACCATGAAGCAAAAACACCACCCCAGCATGTCTCCCCAGAATCTGTGCTCCCACAATCTGGTGTAAAATACTCTCATACGATAGACACAGCCAAATTCTTAGACTATAACCAGAAGTTGAGACACCACAGGGTTGCAATATACATGTAAAAAGTAGGAAAGTACCCAAGTTATCTTTCAGAAACAAGTATGCGACTTAAAGTATAAGGCAGACCCGATGAATTACCCAGAAGCTCTGAGTTCCAGGCACGCTCCCCTGAGGTAAGCATTTAGACCGCACAGCCAATGTCTTGGTCTGGCCAGGGCCCTACAACAAAACACTGCTTCCTCTGGGCACCTGCTCATGCTTCTCCAAACTTGAGTCCCTCAAGGAGTCCACCAATGATGGTGCACATGTGCAAGTACATACACTCCTGTCAAAGCAGGATGGCTCTCAGTACCTCTCCTGTCTGGTCACCCTGACAGGAAGACAGGAGGGGCAGTGGAGTATGAGTCCTCCTTCCTCTTCTGCAACAAACTGGAAAGATGTGATCCCAGCAGGGCTGGCAATGAAGGGTACAGTCACTGGGAACGGAAGTTAGTAGATGTAAGAAAAGGCAGCCAGCTCTCAGGGAGATAGAAGCAGTCCTTCCAGTGGCACACAGCAATAAATCTCCTTTGCCAAAATTAGTTCAGGCTGGGTTTCTGATATTTGAAACAAAGTCCCACCCATAGAATACATTGCCAACCCCTCCCTCTCACTGTGACAGTCCCCTCCCCTTCCATTCCTTGCCAAGTATCTTAACCTCCTTATAAAGATGTGGGTGTGTTATGCAGGGATACATGTTTCTATCAGCAGCAGCCCAAAATTCTTTTTAGAAGTGCCAGGATTTATATGACTACATGAATTATGAAACCACAAACACTGCCTGACAACAGAGGGATACATAAGTAAAGCACAGTGTATCTATCTGATGTGATGTCTAACAGAGATTTTCCAGTGCTTATGAAGAGTTATAAGGTTAAAAAAACTGCATATTGTATATGAATATATAATCATATGCTTCATCCCCTGCCGTCCAAATTTTACTATATGAACACTTTTATGATGGCAGTCAGAGAAGAATGCATTTTCTAAAAAAAAAATTGTTATCCAGCAGTGGAGGATATAAGAATGGACCACAAACACAACAACTCTATCAAAGGACCCTCTGGCCAAGCTTTTTATCACCTCATCCATAAAGGCACACTACTCTGCTCTCCTCATTCAACTCAAGTGATACCTCCTCCTGGAAGGTTTCCCTGATACAAGGATCTTTTCCATACAATAATAATTGGCTTTAGATGTTGGAACTATTAGGGTGAACTATTAACTTCACTGGCCTTAGGACCTATTAGGGTGAACTATTAACTTCACTGGCCTTAGGACCTACTCAGGAGATTGGTGGAGCACCCTCTGAGTGTGTCTGGATGGGCCACAGAGGCACAGCCTTTGGGTCTATGGCTGGTTCCTCTGTGGCACTGTTCCCATTTTCTGCTTCCCATCCACCATGCACTGAGCATCTCTGCTCTGCCTTGAAGCCAGTCAACCACGGACTGAATCTCCCCCAAACTGTAAGTCAAATGAAACCTCTGTTCCTTATATAGGTATCAGGTACCGAGTTTCAGTGACAAGAAAGCTGACTAATACAAAGTGTTTTATACTTTGTCATGTGTAATATTCTGTCTCCCTTAGAAAAGTGAAACCTTTAGAAATTATGCCTCATGTTTCCATCAGCATACAAAGTAGACACATCTGGTGTTCAGTAACTTTGGATTAATATGAAAAAGTCTTCCAATAGCCCGCAGTAAAATAGTATACTTCAATACTGCTGATGGCAATCCTTTGAACTAATAATCTGGCAGCATAATTAACCAATATAAAATATTTGCCCTATACTACCCAATAATCTCCTCCTGAGAATCTATTCGAGGAATTTTAAGAGAAAACGTCCTTATGCATAAAGATGTTCACCGTGGCATTATTTAGGCAGTCAGGTTCTTTACCCAACTGTCTTCCTTTTCTTGTTGTTGAGACAAAATACCTGACATCCAAAGTTAAAAGAGGAAAGGTTTATTTAGCTCACAGTTTGTAGAGGTCTCAGTCCATAATCAGCTGACTCCAAGGCAGGGTGGCACGGCAGACAGGCATCACAGAGCAGAAACAGTTCATGGTGGGCCCAAGGTAGCAAAGCAACAAGGGAGGGTTAACAGCACCTTCCTGCCACTTTTATATTGTATCTAGGCTACCAGGATTAGGGCAGTGCCAATTCAATCAGTGGAATGATTTAGTAATCACACACCCTTAATCCCAGTGTCACACTCTAGATCAACAAACCTCCTCTGAAAAACCCCCACTTATGACCGTGTGATGTTTTGGGGGACATACAGACACAAGCCATAACACCAACAAAGGAGGAAAGTATTAAATAATTATGTAAAAGCTATTAGTGAAAGACTTTGCACCATTCAGAAAGGTGCCTAGGATTCAGTAGGTGAACAGAGAACAGTACTTAGCCTCTAACTAGGCAGACAGTTCCGTGCACCTGGAGGGTACTACTGAAAACCAAAAGAGTTGTTTTGTTAGGGTGGTCTACTTGCACCTGATAGCTTCTTCTTTCTCTAAATTTCTATTACTGGTCTCTTAACATTTAAACTGTTATTAAAACACACAAACATTTGTACTTCAATTCTCTCTTTCAGTGCTCAGTGTGGTTTCAACCTATGGACGCTGGCATCCTTGCCAACAGCAGTCCTCAGCAAACCAACCATGGGACCACACCTGTGGCTCCTCTCTTGCGCTCTGTGGCTTCAGCCTATGGACTGCCTGCCCCAGGCTCCAGAGCAGGTAATGCAATTAACCCGTGTGTTAGTGATCACTTAAGACTCTAGCCAACCTAACTGCACCAAGGCTATGTACCCAGATGTGACTCTCAGGAGGGATTAAATTAAAAGATGCTGAATACTTAAGTTTTAATATAATTGAATTTTAATAAGCCTACCAAATTTAGAGAGAATTTTTAAATGCTAATACTCAATGCTGAATAGAGTACAATCTTAAAAAAAAGACTGCAGAGAGTAATCTGGTACAATCTTTGTTCCCGAATAATTTAAGTGTATCTATGAAATAGTTTTAAAGATATATCCACACTCTTTGACCCAGTTAATTATACTTTTGTCAGAAATAATCAGTGGATAAATATTTATGTAAAGAATGTTTGCTGCAGTATTTGTTACAAGGTAAAGAAGAATGTGAAATAACCCAAATGTTCTACAGTAAAGACTAACTGGTCAAATTGTAGCCAAGTGATGAAATATTATGCAGATACACACACACAAAAAAACATATTTCTGAAGAACACTCACGAGACACAGCCACACACCAAAGAATGAACACTGAATTAAAAAACAGGATGCACAGGTGGGGACATAGCTCAGCAGCAAAGGGCCTGCCTGGCAGGCACAAGTTCAATTCCCAGTTCAAAAAAAAATGAAATAAAAGAAATTTTTTTAATTAAAAAAAAAAGTTGGGTGTGGTGGCTCACACCTATAATCCCCAGCACTTGGAAGGTTGAGGCAGGAAGAACCTGGTGAGTTTGAGACCAGCCTGGGCTACAAAGAGAGCTCAAGGCCACTCTGAATTGCACAGTGAGACCCTGTCTCAAAAAGACCAAAAATAAATAAATAAATAATTTTTAAAAAAAGGATGCAAGACTGTACTTTCAACTTGATACTGGGGTAGACTAAGGAGCTAAAACATCAAATAGTTGAAGCTGGTCATTTCTAGGTAAGGAGATGACGCCTGAAGTGTCTTTCCATATTTTTCTGTTTTCTGCACTGACTAGCTTATCTCCCTACAACAAAAACAGCCACACCACCATGTCAGAAGAGCGGGGCAGCACTCACGAGAATGGTGCGGGCTCCTTTGCTCCCCTCTCGGTGGGCTTTCTCCAGGTCCCTCTCCAGCCTCTCCTTCTCCTGCTGGAGATCGCTCAGCTCCTGGGTGACCTTCTTTATGCTCCTCTGCAGTCTGTGGTTCTCGGAAGTCTTGGTGAGGTTTTCTGAGTGCAGCTCAGCCAAAAGGGTTTCCTTCTCTGTCCGAGCAGCCTCACAGTCTTCAGATCCCTAGCAGAGAAGGGAGCAGGGAGAAGAGCAGATTTTCAGACCTCATGAAACCAGGAAATCTGTGCTCCTTTTTCAGCTTGGGGCAGCGGGGAGGAAAAGAAAAAGATTAACATAGACGACATTCAAGTTAAAAAGCACAAACAACATGACGGTTTTGGAATAACACAGAATAATGTTTATGGTATAACACTGATGTGAAAGAGGAAACCTACTTGTGTGAAAAAAGTACTCTAAATTCAAGAAGGAAAAGGCACTCTAAATTCAAGAAGGAAAAGGCACAAAATGTGAACAGTAACTGACGTTAGTAGTGTGGGAGTAAAGTTTTTACCATTTTCTTCATTTCTCTGTATTTTTTCGGTATTTTACAACGGTTTTTAAAAAAGTCACTTTAAAAAGTAGAAAATGAACAGCTTCCTTTGAAAAACAGTAATGGGGCTAGGAGCTGTCAATGTTCATCTGTGTTCATCAGAGTCAACTGAAAACAAAGGAGTGGTCAGCAGAGTCGTTCAAAGGCCACTCTGAAAGGCTGGAGCTTTAGCAAAAGGCCAAGGGCTAAATGTGTCAAGAGCATCGTTATCTCATTAATACACAGTCCACCTATGTGATCACAAACACGCAAAAAAATTCCAAATCATCAATAATGAACTAAAATAACTTTTCAGCTATTAAGTAAGAATTTTTTTAATGAGAATACTTGGGGCTGGCGAGCTTATTCTATACAGTAGCACTCTTCATATTCACGCTCTAAGAACTGGCCACACACCTACAAGCCAGGAAGCTTGTAGAGGAGTTTCCACCGATGGAACCCCTACAGACAGATTATATATATCGAGTCCATGTGTATGGTATAAACATGCTCGCATTCATCTCAGTCATTTCATTCCTGAAATTCAATCTCAGCAGAATCAAAAACGTTAGTGTGGGAATTTATATACAAAGTCATTCATCTTAGAATCACTTATGGTAGTAAACAATAAGAAACAACCTAAATATGGAATCATACAAAACTAGATAAAGAAGACACAAAATAAAACTGCATTTACAAATATGTGAACATTACTACATTATGTGATATAGAAAAAGAGACCAAGATGAATATGATCTTTAAAAAAAAAAAATCTATGCCTAGAAGAAAGTCTAGAAGGAAAAACATCAGAATGTTAATATTTGTCTAGATTTGTCTTTTTTTTTTTTTTCTTCTTTCTAATTTCTGGAAAAAATATTGAAGCAGAGAAAAATATACTTTTTATAAATTGATTTTTTTTTCAGTTAGACTGAGGCGTAAGATCAAGAATTCAAAAACAAAATTATATTTGAATTGTCAATGTCACAGCTCAGACAGGAAGACAGGCCCCAGTTTCTTGGCCTTCCTAGAAAATTCATTTCAAACTCCATCACTAGTTAAGTTCAGCAGTTCAGACTGCTAACCCAGTTGTTCAGGAGTAGACTACAACCAGTTAACTGGGGAACTGAGGAGCTCTGCTGTTTTGGGCCATTCTGACTGTTGTTCTGGACACAGAAACATGCAATGAGAATGAACCCTATTCAGATCCCAATGTAAGTTTATGAAAACTCTATAATTTTCTTTATAAATCCGTAATAAATAAAAAGAAGTAGGAAGCCTAGGTCACAAGTCAAATATTTTTTAGTATCTATGACAATGCTTAAATAAACTCAACAAAAGAAGGTAAACAACAATTGGAAAATCCTCGTCTTGAACAATATTTACAGCTACCTTTCACTAATTCTATAAAAGAAGCTAAACCAAACATAAGCACATTTCCACACATGATACTTCTACTTCTCGCACCAACTGTAAGAAAACACACAATTATGCCCATTTAAGCAACTGAGGCTTCAAAAATACCCAGTGCACATGCTGTCATCAGACCACAGGTGAAAAACCTGAGATTCAAACAAAAGAGGCTGCGTCCTTCCCACAGCAGAGCCTGCTTACCCTGCAAGTGGTGATCTCAGTTAATACCAATAAACTGGAAGGAATAAAACCAAGGAGACTGAATGAGAGTGGGAAGGACTAAAGACAGGAACATTTGTAAGGAGCTTGTTAAACATTATCATTAGCATTTATGGGTCAAGTGATGAAAGTTCTTTAGAATTATCACATAAACAAAAGGAGAAAGCCTCTTTTCAAAATCCTAGCTGAGCTGGGTGTAGTGGAACATGCCTATAAGGAGGATCAGGAGTTCAAGGTCAGTCTGAGCTGCCTATAAGACCCTGTCTTCAAAAAAAAAACAATTCAGCTCGCAAAATTCAAACGCACAGATTCCATTCATTTTATTAATATAAAAACCTGTCAATATTAAATGTTCTTCAAATGGCCGTTTGAAAACTTGAAAAACTTTTCTGGAGGGCTTTTTACCTTTTTCTTAATGATATCCCAATGGCAAATATTTAGCCAACTAGATGTGACAAGAAACTGAAGGCCAAATACAATATTAAACAAGTCATTCTTTCTCACTGTTTAGGAACATGAAGAGTTTAATACAGACAGAATTAGTTTAAGACCAGTTTTACTTGTGTGACTTAGGAGAAGCTGTTGAAGAACTGAGTAAAGACTATACAGAAAGAAATCTACTATAGGTGAATCAATAATTATCTCACAATAAAAATAAGACTGAGCATAACTACATATACTGCTATGGCAAGAATGTTAGGTAAAGAAAGGTTATAGAACAATAGGTACACCTCAAATGAAGCAGCCAGTATAAATGTACTGTGTACCTTTACTCACACAATCTGATGAACAGAATAAACACAGACTTTGGAGACAGACTTGAATCAGAGTTCTGACACAAGCTCTAAAGCTCACAAACTCAGCTGGGTTAAGGACACAACACATGTTCTCTGAACAGCCGACCCAACACATCCGACTTGAGGAGTTTGGTACAACAATTCCCAGTCTCTGTGGGCTGCACGACAAGAAACCCTGCCAACACCGTGCATGACAAGACCTCAAATATCATCCTTAAAGTCTTCTGACTGGGACTAAGGTTATTAATAAATGTATGTATGTAATAAATCTGAGTAAAATTTAAATTCATAAGACTCCTTTCTTTCCTTCAAGGCCCAACATAATAAGTAAAAAAATCACAATGCTTCCAAGGATGTCTGGTCCCTGGCTATCAATTACCAACATACATATTCTTTTCTTAAGAAATGGAAAATATAGTTTTGCTAAGAATTCAGCTTTTAAAACCTGATTATTTCCTAGGCAAGGAAAAAGAAAAAACCCCAGTGTATAATGCAATCTCAGCTCCATTTCATCAGCCACTGTCAAAACAGTGGGAGAGGGTAAGTCTGAGATCCCCAAAACAGGTTTCTCCATGCTCCTAGCATACCATGATTCAAACCAAATTACTTCAATTATTCTTAGTGTGAACCAAAGCTCTGCAAAAGATAAGGCTTGGGATATGAATCTTAGGATCAAACAGTCTTAAATTAGATTTAATTTCTAACTTCTCTTTACAACCAAAAGCAATATCGGTGCAGGAGGTGGGAGGAGAGCTTCAGGCCGTATGAACTTACTGGGATGATGGAACTTTATTGATTCATGAAATTATTAGTAGTAGGCATAAACCGTGCAGAGAAACTAGAAACATGGGAATAAAATGTTAAAATAATCAAAAGCACAAAACTAAAATTAGGAAGAGAGAGGAAAGACCAAGGGGATGACCAGCAGGAGTCCTTAAGGTAAAATACGAGAAGCAGAAAAAGAGAAAAAAGGCAGGTCAGAAACATCAAAGCCTGAAACCAAACCCTGGGAAGAAGCGGATAGGACAAGAGCAGTCAGCTGAGGGAAGGTGTGGGAAAACAGGCTGCGGCCTGTGGTGTGACAGGCTTGGGAATCCTGAGCAAGTTCCTTGAACCTCTTCACTTGGATTTCTTCAGCAGTAAAACAAAGTTACCAACAGTGCCTATTTCACCGTGGCACTGCACAACCGGGATAATCTATGGAGAGCTCTTAGCAGGACTTAACACAAAGCATGTGCTCAGTAAATGCCTGCTGTTATTCGCAATTACTGCTTTTAAATCCTGTCCCCGCCACTTGCTAGCTGTGTGATAGTAAATAAGCTGCACACCCTCGCTGAGCCTCAAAAACCTCACAAATACAAGAGGAGTGATAACCTTCCCACTGGGCTGATGATTAAATGAGATAAGACACACATCCTGCAAGATCTAACACTTGGCACAAAGTGAACTCAGCACTCCATCCACAGGGGCAGTTGTCACCACTTTTATATTGAGGAGGGTGCTGGAGACCTCCCAAAGCTGGTGAAGAATTTCCCTTTAATTGGAACTAACTCTATCAGTAAAGACTTCCCACAGTTCTCCCTCTTAAAAACATCCAGATTCCCTTCAGCTGCTAACTCCTGACTTCACCAGGAGTAAGGATCAACGAGCTAAGATCAGGGATGGGGATGTCGCTCATCAACACAGCAATACTAGAGCTTGCCTAGTATGTGTGAGGGACTGGGTTCAGTCATGAGACAGACAGACAGACAGACAGACAGACAGACGCATGGAAACAGGGCCACAGACACAGAAGACAACCCAAAGGAAACACTTACGTGGAATTTTGGGGTCTGTGTTTTCTGTGGAGCCTCCCTGGCTTTCGTCAGGGCAGTGCTGAGCTCTTCGATCTCAGAGTTAAGTTTCTGAACCTGAGGAAAACAGAGAATGGCAGCCCAGTGTACGACTGTCCTTTCCTCGCTCTGCCTATCCCAAACGCTTTTCCTGCTCAGTTATGCGGTGTTCACAGTCAATGCCTTTGTATAAGAAGAGACCAGAGTGAAATTTCTAGTTTGGCCACTTACTAAGTGGGTGACTTAACCTCTCTGGGACTCAGTTTCCTCAGTCGCTGCTACTGTTTGGATATGGTTTGATCTCCCTAAAGTTCATTTGTGGGAAACTTGGTCCTCAGTGTGATGATGTTGGGAGGTGGGACCTTTAAGAGATGAAACCTAGTAGAAAGTCCTTAGGTCAACTGGGGGCATGTTCATGGGAGGATCTGTGGGAACCCAGTCTCTGACTTCCTTTTTGGTGATGTGATCGCTCCCCATGAAACATACCTAACCATTTGCCATTATGCCCTCACCAAAGGCTGAATGCATGCAGCTGCCCAATCCTGGGTTTGTAGCCTCCCAACTATAAGTTACGTAAGTTTCTTTTCTTTATAAAGTTATCCTGCCTCTGACATTTAACTATAGTAATGAAAACTGAACTTACACTACTGTAAGATGAGGGTACTACCACTTGTCCCACTGTAGGCTTATTACAGTTAAATGAGGTCATATATATTGGTGCTAAAATAATGTCTGGCTTACACTAAGTGTTACTATTACTGATCCCGTAGATGACACAACCAACAACCTAGGGTGGCAAGTCCCAGAATTCCTCATCTTCTAATGCCCTTTTCCAAACCCTATGGTCAGCCGTGAACTACCATGCCCACACCCTGGACCTGGACAGCACCCAGAACTGCTCCACCAACAGCATTAGGACACACAGAAGGTCTCCAACTTCAGCAAGGCCTTGACCTCCCCACATAGGATATGAATTATAACTTCTACCATTAGGAGCCACACTGGTGGGTGTTCAAACTCTTACACTCCCTTCTCTTCTCCTGTACCAGTTTCCTGCTTAGTTTCCTACTTCTGCAACCACTCCTTCTGTCCTGTCTATGTGTGCATTCCAGCCTGAAATTCTTATGCCCCTTGAAGCCCCATCCTCAGCCTGCTTCTTTCCCATCCTACACTCTCTCAGAACTTCAACTCCCACACATGTAAAAGTGATCAAGCTGAGTCCTCTTCAAACTCTAGATGTGCACAACCTCTGCTTCCTGGACAGCTCCTTGGAGAGCCTACAGGCTCCTCAAAGTCAACAGACAAATCATCCACACCACTGCCTCCCTCCTGCACTCATACTCCATTTTCCATGCTCCGAACTGAATGGGTGGCAGTCATGCAAGCCAGAAAACTAGAGTCACCCTTGATCATTCCTTCTCTAAAGTACTACATCTATCCATCAGACTTTTCCCAATGGCATTTCCAATTTCCAATTATTTGCAGTGTTATTTCTTGAATACACCCTCTCCCTCCATTCCACTTGCCAAGCCACTGCCCTCACTAAGTTTTCTTGGCTCTCCCCTATGCGTCTGGCCTCTCTGCCTCTATTCTCTCTCTCTCCTGCAATCCACTCTCCGAACACAGCCAGAGACCACTCCAAAACAAAAATATGTTCATACCCTTCCTGCTCTGTGGCGTGCCACCCAATGGCTCAGTAGGATTAGTCCTGCCACTGGCTGTCACCTTGCACCAGTCCAGCTTCTCCTCTCATCTCACGCTGTACTCTGGCAACTCTAAACCGCTTGTGGTACCGCACGTATCACATGCCAGGCTCTTCCCTAATGTCCTCCTCTTCTCCAAAATGCCCTCTCTGTCTCTGCCTCCCTCCCTAGCTAACACTTACCCATCCTTCAAGACTCAGCTCAGGCATGTTCTCCTCTGAGCATGCCCCTACTTACTGGGGACATGGCCAAGAGCCCCAACTGCCTGTGTTAAGGATATGGGGAGAGGATAAAATAAGAAACAGAGACAAATTTAGTAGTACATGATGAGCGACTGGGAAGTCGGTATCCAGATGGGCAAGAGAGCGACACTCCAAAACAGCCACTACTCATTGGGTGTATACAGTGATTGGCGGGGCTTGTGAAAGATTCAAAATTGGCAGAAGACTCAGGTCTATGGCTCAGCTGGCAAGTATAATCTTGGGATGACTCAAGGGAGTGGAGATGATCTTACGCTAAGAAGGATCTTGCCCTGGAGTGTTTTTTAGACTTAGTGGTCTTAGTTTTAGTCTTAGTGGGTGGGAGA
>RJWM01002411.1:0-129577 GCA_004363535.1 Dasyprocta punctata
TTTTTTTTTTTTTTTTTTTTTTTTTTTTTTTTTTTTTTTTTTTTTTTTTTTTTTTTTTTTTTTTTTTTTTTTTTTGCGGCACCGGGGATTGAACTCACAGTCTTGCGCCTGCCAGGGCAGGCGCTTAAGCCACTGAGCCAAACTCCCGGCCCTGGTTTTTTGAGGCAGGGTCGCACTGTGTAGCTCAGGCCGGCCTTGCACCGCGTTGTAGCCCAAGCCGGCCTCGAACTCACAACGCTCCGCCTACCTCAGCCTCCCGATGAACATCTTTTGAGAAGTATCCATTCAGATAATTTGCCCAGGTTGGTCAAATTCCTTTTTTTTTTCTTTTTTTGGTATTGGTAATTGAGCTCACAACCAGTACTTTCCAGGCAGGCGCTGTGCTGCTGAGCTAAATCCCCAGTCCTGTTTGTTCTTTTGCTGTTGAATGTTTTGAGTTTTTATTACTCTGGATATTAATCCTTTTTCCAGTTAATAGCTGGCAAAGATTTTTGTCCCATTCTGTAGGATGCCTTTTTACTCTGTTCATTGTTTCCTTTGCTGTGCACAACCTTGACAAATACAGATGCAAAAATACTCAATAAAACACTTGCAAGTTGAATTCAATGGCACATTAAAAAGATCATACACTATGATCAAGTTGTTTCATTCCACAGATGAAAAGATGGTTCAATGTATAAAAATTAATAAATGTAATTCAGCATGCAGTCAAGAATAAAAATCACATGGTAATCTTAGCAGAAGCAGAAAAGGCCTTTGATAACATTCAAAATGTCTTTAAGATAAAATCTCTGAATAAAGTACATATAAAAGAATCATACTTCAACTTAAGAAAGACTATATAATTCAAGCCCATCACCAACACCATGCTCCATGAGAAAAAATTGCAAGTATTTCTTTCAATTCAGGAACAAGAGAAGGCTGTTCATTCTCCCATGTTTATTCAATACAATACTTGAAATTTGAGACAGAGCAAATGAAAGAAATAAAAGAATGCAAATAAAAACCAGAAAATCAAAATATCTCTGTTTATAAATGAAATGATTCTATATTTAAAAAAACCTAAAGATTCCACCAAGAGTCTTCAAACTGATAAAGTCCACAAACTAGTGGGATATAAAATCAGCATAAAAAATAAGTACCTTTCCTATACTCCAGTAATGAATCACTGAGAAATAAATCAGGAAAGCGATTGCATTTATAATAGCCTTTCCCCCAAAAAAGAAAATGCTTAGGAATAAATCTAACCAAGGAACTAAAAGACTTCAACAACTAAAATTATGCAACATTAAAAACAGAACTTGAAGACAGTAGGAGATGGAAAGATGAACCACGTTCATAGTTGGTGACAATCAATATTGGTAAAGTGGCCACACTGCAGAAAGCAAGCCATAGACATGCTTCATTCCCCAGCAAAGTGCCAATGACCTGCTCCTCAGAATTAGAAAAAATAATCTTGAAATACATATGGAAGTACAAAAAAACCAATTTAATCCTGACCAAAAAGAGCAATGCTGGGGACATCACAAACCCTGATTTCAACATGTACTACAGAGCCGTAGTAACAAAAACAGCATAATATTGCCATGGAAACAGACATATAGACCAATAGAATAGAAGATCCAGAAATAAACCCATGCAGCTACAACCACTGTAGGGGAAATAGACTTTACTTCTGATTCTCAACAATGGTGCCATAAACATAAACTGAAGAAAAGACAACCTCTTCAACAAGTGGGGCTGGAAAAGTTGGGCACCTACATGTGGTAGATTAAAACTAGACTCTTATCTCTCAACTTGTACAAAAATTCACTTGAAATCAAAGACCTTAGGGTAAGACTTGAAATTTTGAAACGCTAGAAGAAACCAATTCAAGACAGTGGCACAAAATGATTTCCTTTTGTTATTAAATAGCTCAGGAAACAAAAGTAAGTATTGACAAACTGGATTGTATAAAATTAAATAGTTTCTGAAAAGCACAAGGAACACTTTCTTTAACTCTTTAAACATTGTTTATTTTAGTTATTTGATTATATTATTAATAGATGCTTTATTAATTGGATTTAGGTCTACTCCAACTTTTGGATACCTCAAAAATAATTTATTTTTTTTATGTATATGTGTGTCTCAGTCACATATGTGTTGTAATTATTTGGTTGAAAACTGGACATTTTAGATAAGATATTGTTGCCACTCTGGACACTAATTCATGCTATGACCAGGGCTGATTTGAGTTTCCTTTCCTCCTTGTTTTTGTAGTGACATTATTGGGCTAATTCAGGGAAGTCTATTTTTCCCACAGTGGAATGTCTCTGATGTTACCTTATTGTCATAAATGAAACAGAAATTAAAGCACACTTATTTTATAATTCTTTACAGTTGCCAATATTTATAAAAACATAATGTTAGCATTTATTCTTACTGCATATATATGTTGTATAGTATGTCACGCGCTGAGTCACTTATTGTGCTTTGTTGCCCACTAAAAATCTCATCATGTTCACTTGAAGTTTCTTAATATCCTTTTACCACTTCACTTCTTATCTTGCTCCTCTTTAGTTCAGCTCAAATCCTATCTACTTCAGTAAATATTTCCTGAGAACTCCAGTCTTCACGGTCCTTATTTTCTGAGGACATTAGAGGGATTACTTTCTATACGACATAACATGTGCTGTTTTGCTTGGTTTTGTGATGGTTCATTTTGTCAACTTGGTTGGATTGAGAAACATCTAGAAAATTAGGAAAGCACAATTTGAGTGTGCCTGTGAAGGTACTTCCAGAAATAATTGATATGGCAGTCAGCAACCTGAGATGGGAGCTCTACCCCAAATGTAGGCTGTACCGCCCAGTGGGAGGAGGGCAAATTGACCGAACCTGGAAGAAGGAGAAAGTCTGCTAGTACATGCTTACTCCCTGCTTTCTGGTGGCCATGAGATGAGCAGTTTTGTCCACTACAGCCTTCAATCATGTTTCTTCATTACCATAGGCCTGTAGCAATGGAGCTGGCTGACCATGGTTTGAATCCTCTGAACCTTTGAACCAAAATAAACTTTTCCTCTTTGAGTTATTTTCAGGCTGTTGTACGAAAAGACTAAAACAATTTTCTATTTGTTTCTTATTTGTTAGTAATTTTAATAACACTAATTTTTAAAGATCAAGGATCAGGTTCTCTTTTTAATTCTTCATGGTATATTACATATAGCACATAGTAGGCAGTCAGTGAAAGTTGTGTAGCTATTGGTTTAGTCACTTTAACAAGAGACAGCTCAATGTGGGTCCCGTAACCAGGAATTTAATCAGATTGAAGACAACATAGTGATAAGTCATCACTTGACTGCTTTGACAGCTGCTGTGTTTTGAAAATGTTCCTTCTGAGTTCAACACCCAAACCTAGCACACTTTATTTTTAGTGTTATTAGTGACTTTGTTGGGGAAGAGGACATGGATCCTTTCAGTAACTGTAACACTTCAAATTTTAGTTATTTTCAAACACCTACGTGCTTGGCATATTGTAGACATAACAAACAGATTACTAGTAGCATTTTTAATTATTCTTCTTGAAGACAGTGTCATTATTCACCAATAAACACTATTTTTTGAGTACACACACACATACACACACTTTGTTTTACTAAGTTTCACCACCAGATGTCAGTGATTCACTGCGCTGGTTATTACTATCCTGAAGAACCCATTAAGAATCTCCAGTGTGTATGTGGATGCCGCCCTCTCTCCTCCTGCTCTTTTACTCCTTCCTGTTATGAGTGAGTCTGTTAAATCAATCATTAATCAGGCAATTTATTTATTTATTTATTTATTTATTTATTTATTTATAATCCATCTATCCACATTCATTTCATTTGAAAACGAGATGGGTACACTAGGTTTCTCAAAGAAAATAATATGTTAAAGTGTTCAAATATTTATACACGCAAACATGAAATCGCAACTAAAATTTTTTAATGGTCTTTGGTGTGGAATGCAGGATCTTTTCAGCCCAGTAATTTTGGAACCTGCAATATTTTACAGGCTGTCTTTTAAAAAGACTCACCTAGAGTCTTTATTATTATTATTATTAAATTATCATTATTACTCCAAAATTGCATTCTTCCTTGGACAAGTATGGCATAGTAAGAAGATGATACAGTATTTGACTTTCATGTAAACTCTTGAGTGATTTAACATGTTAAATAAATGAAGAGCTATACAGAGTATTTGCTGCTATCAACAACTACTCACTACTTTAACTTTTTTTCTGTCTAATGCCTTCTTAACATTAATACACCCTTTGAATATCCAAACTTAATCAGGTGTCCAACTCTACTTGCACTACTGAACATGGTCAATGAATCTATGACTACCCTCTCTTCTAGAATGTGAACTCCTTGAGGTCAGGAAGGCAAGAAGATGTCTATTAATTTCAGCCAGCCTGCAGTGGAGCTTTTGTTATCTACTCGGCAATCATCTTCTTTCTTTCAACACAAATTTGTTTGTTTAGCACTTCTGTGCAGCTGTGGGCCAAAAGGGAAGCTAACCTTTTCCAAACATCTTGTATGTGCCCAAGTATCCTAAAAGTAATCCCATTTGCTCTTTGCCATTGGGAAGCCCATGAATGATTATGTGAAACATGAGAAGTGAGGCTTTTTAGAAGCTTCTGGAAAAAGTTTCCTTGTATCTAACAGATTGAGCTACAAACCTGGTGGACAAACTTTTTGAAACCCATTGTTAGTTTTGAAAAATAAAATCAAAATATTAGTGTTCTTGTATTTCTGAGTCCTTTGTTGCAACAGGAGGTGATGAGCTGCAGATATCTACAGAGCAAAGAAGTCCCTGTCTTTAAATTTTCAGAGATCTCCAGAGACATCTTTCATGCTACATAGAAAGGATGTTCCAGAAAATGAAGTTCACTTGGAGGAAATTAGAAAGCTGGGATAAAGACTGAGAGAGACAGGTAAAATGACACAGCGGCAAACACACACATGCAGATCCATCATGTTATGCTATGTGTTTCTAGAGTTTCCTAATCTAGAAACTTTGAGGTGATATGCTACTATATTTCCCTCTTAAAAACTGACTTTTAACCCAGTGAATTTTGATAGGAGAAGTCTTTCCTAGACAGCTGGAAAACTCTCTAGAAGCTGGGTAGCCAGTAAGCACCTGGCCATTTGAGAACAAAGTTGAGCGTAGTCTCAGCTTGGAGTAGAAAGGGTGAGGAGAGGTGGGGTTGGGTTGGATGGCCAGGTAAGATGGGCTAGAGAAGTAAGCAGGCCACTGGGAAGAAAAGTCTCACTGGTACTCATCTCTCTTTTTGGGATTGAAACAAAAAATTCAGGACACTGGTCATATTCTTAAATATTTCTATGAATACTGTGACTGTTGAGAAATATATTAAGCAGGACTTTGCCAAAATCGAAAACTTCCCTTTGAAAGACATCACTGAGAGAAAAAAAAAATATCCCACAAACTGGGAGAAAACATTCATAAATAAAATATCTGATAGGCGGCTTTAATTCAATATTTATAAAAAGAACAGAGCAACCTATTTCCAAGAATTTGGACCAACTTGAGCTTTTATTACAAATATATTTAGTTCCTTTCTTTGTCCTGTTTGATGAAGAAAACAAAGTTTTTTTTCAATATTTTTAACAGCAGGTATCAGTATATTACTATAGATGACAAAATCAAGTATATGAAATGCAGCTGAAGGACAGATTCTTCCTCTTGGTCTTGAAATCTTTTTGTGGCACCAAGCTGTCTTTCCAGCCTGCCCACTTTGGTTCCCCTAAACTAACTGAATATCTAAGGAATATGACCCTTCTGGCAACTCCTTAGCAGGGTAAGTATCTTTCTACCCTCTCCTCTCTTTTTCTCAAATATCGCCTTCTTTATGAAGCCCTACAGCTCTTCAGTGACAAGTTTGATAGTGTTTTGTTCCTCTTATGCCTCATAATGTAATCATTTACAGAACTGTTTTTAGCAAAGCAGGGTTTTCACTTTTTTTATTTGCACATATTACAATGCAATATCTGCTGAATGGATCATCTGTCTTTCGATTCATCTGTTTTTTTTTTGGTTGGATTACCTTCATACATATTTTATCACAGATACGAGAGTTGTGGCTGCAGTTTTAAGAAAGAACCACTTCATTTAGAAGGGTGAGCGAACAAAGTCCTAGACATTTGACACTCCTAAAGATTTTTGTCAATTCTTTGAAACAAGGGTAAGTAAACTCTGAATTTGAAAGTGCCAAATTCAAATCAGCCAAAAGAAGCATTGGGATCAGTGTAACTAGTCAATGCCTTTCTTTGGTTCTCATTTTTTGAAATGTATTAAGATATGCTGAGTCAGGCACTCAGCCAAGGACTATATTTTGATCTTTAATAAAGGGGAATATAAGAGACAAAATATAAATTTCAGCAGAATTATGATTTTGTTTTTTATCACCATGTTTTCAGAAGTCAGGGTTTTTCTTTTTTGCTTTCAGTTATTTAGAAATGCTTACTACATTACAGGCATTAGAAATCACCTTTGAATCACAGAAGGAAGCATCTCTGGCAAGGTTTGAGTGGGTACTTGAGATTCCCTAGGAGTCTCTCTTAGAACAAATGCAGAGTATAAGTCGACAGTCCCAGTGTCTGATAAAAAAAAAATGTGCGTGTGTGTGCGTGTGGGGTGGGGATGCTAATAGAACTCTGGATTTCAAGGTTTAAAAGAAAATCTCTTGACCTCTCATGTGAACTATGAGGAGGGACTGCAAATGGTCATTCTACGTCCTTGGGACAAAGTTATCAAAAACAGCCCTTACCCAGAACTCCTGGGCTTGTGTGTAAACTAAATAGCCTAGCACTAAAACTTTGGTCTGCAGAAGTCACGGCCAGCAATCAGCGAGGGCAGCTGGGATAAGTGCATCTCGCAGGCAGCAGTGGCATTTGTAGGACTGCTACAGAGAACAATTCCACAGCAACATCATAAAATAGCAAAAAGCACTAATAGCATGTGGTGGAATGACACTTAAGCATGCTCCCTGCTGCATCTGAAAAGCTATTAATTCTGTGCTCAATATTCTCCTTTTGGGACCTTGGTTTTGCTTGGTTTACAGTTCCAGAAGAGGAATAGAAGGGGAAACCAACATTTGAAAGGCCAATAATTGACTTTTTTTGCCAATAAGTACAGATGAGAGAAATTAAGCAAGAAAATAAAAGATTCAATGATACCTGAACCATGATTTCAGAGAGTATGTCACACTGCTTACAAATAAAATGAAGGGATTGTTTTATGCTCTTGAATAGATGCTCCCAGTTTTTTTAGGGTGGAATAGTAAGATTCTCAGTCACTTGCAGAAGAAAGTCAGCTAATAAATGAAGATGAAATGATAGAAAATCATTACTTAGAAGTTTCCCTAGAATAATGGATTCAAGACAGTTGCGGTGGCACATGCCTGTAGTCCCAGTTACTCAGGAGGCTGAATAACACTCAAGCTTCATAAGTTCAGGACCAACCTGTGTGACCAGATACAGATTTGGCATACATTATTACTTAATCGAATTTAGTATCATCTATAATGAGGTAAACTGACATTATGTAACTCATAATATGAAGGAATTGAAAGCAGGCAACATCGTAATTATGAATCTAATCATAAGAGTATTTCCAGACTGTGTAATGTATTGTAAGACTACCGGTCTGCATTCTTCAGAAATATTTGTTTTGTAAGGAAAAAGTAGCAAAGGACTTACTTTGGATGGAAAGAGACAAGGGAGATATGACAAATCAATAAACTGTGAATCTGAATTAGAACTTGGGTCAAAAATCAAAAGTTCCTGAGAGTATTTTGGGGACATTGTGGGTTTGGATATGGGCTACTTACTGAGTGATAACAAAGAAACAGTGTTAAATATTTTAAGTGTGTTAACTGGCTGTCTGGTTATGTTGAAGAATACCCTAGTTATTAGGTGACATGTGCGGTAGGATTTAGGGTAATAGTTACAGTGTTTCTAAGTTTCTGTTTTAGTTCCTCCTGCAGTCTTTATTAAAGTTTTTTCTAACCTTGTTGAGGTATAATTGTTATACAAAACTTTCACATAACACAACTTATTTTCAAATGATTCAGCAAAAGTAAATACTGTACTGTATGTGCATATGCATGTCTATGAGAAAGAAATAATAACAATATTGCAAAATATTAACCACTAAGACTAATTGAAGAGGATATGGAGGTTCATTATAATAGTCTTCAATACTTCAGTAGCTTTGAAATTTTGACCAGTAAAGAGACAGTTGAACATAATTGGCTTGCCTGTTTATTTTGCTATAAATGGATTGAGAACACCAAGATTTATTGCTTTATCTTTTTACAGCTTAGGCAATTATCTATTTTCTTGACTGGAAGTTATCTGATTCCATCGACCTCAGTTGGACAGAAAGCATGGCAGAAAACACTTTGGCTTCAAATCTCTGTTCCTGATTCTTTGTCTGTATTTCTTTTTGTATTCAGTATTGTGGAAATATATACTGTGTAGTTTAAAATGGAGTTGGCGGAGATTCATACAATGTCACTTTTTAATGTAATATCAAAAATAGATTTTTCAGTAAACCATTTAATATGAGAAATATCATGGTTAACTGGTTAAGGTTCTAATAGAGCACTAGTGAATATCGGCCTTTGTTTTTTCTTCCCTAGCATCTACTCCTATTCAATTAGCAACACTGTCACAAGTTCTCCTTTCTAAATCATCAGTATGGTCACCTCTGTCTCTGGCTCTGTTGGAAGCCTGGCTAATCCAGCACCACCATTTTGAGATGAGTACATGAATCCATTCTGGCCAGGCAGTCCAAGTATTAGGACTCTTTAGAAAGAAAAGCTATCTCAAAGTTAATGCTGGTAGTATTGAAATTTCGAGCTCCTGGCTGCGTTACTTTCATTGCCACACAGGAGAGAGCCCGCATAAAGCAAACCCTATGTAGTGTGAAGGGAAGCAGAATCTTGTCTGTGTCATCCGAGTCTCTGGAACTAGTCATGCCTGGGCTTTTCAGTTACGTGACTCAATGAGTAATAATACTTTCTTTTGACAAATTATCAATTCCTTATGATTATTTTCCTCATTATTAGTTCTTATAACTTTGAACTGTTCTCAAATCTATTTGAATTCAACTGTTAATTTATCACTAAAAAAGGCTGAAAAGTACAATTACATATAAAATTATAAAGTCTAGAACTTTGGATTTCAGATCTTTCTAACCCAAACCCAGTGTTCTTTCCAAACTCATTATTACCTAAGACTAGGACATGGGATTGAGTAACACTGTCTCCTTATCTAAAAGTAGGAGCAAATTGTAAGGACCATTACATTTTTGTTGTTGTAGCCAAATATCATTTTACAATCTCTTCTGGTGATAGAGAACAAATGAACTGCCAACTAGAGAAAGCAGAAACTCCTAACTACAGTAAGTTTTGGTCAGGAGGAATCTGGTAAACATTCTTAGGCAGTGGAGGATGAGAGTAGTACTAGGATTAAAAAGGACTTAACTTATCTTCCATTTGCCACACAGTATTTTTGAAAGGTGTGGAGAATTAAGTAGTGTAGTAGGTGAAATAAACCCGAGCATTCTCAAGTGCCCAACACATTCATTTTTAAGAGCTTTCATATGGTAAAATGCATTTTCATTCAGAAATGAGAAGAGTCACATAGTCAGGCTTGTTTTCATGAAACTCCTATTTTGTATATCTCAACATGAGCACTTTAGTATCAGGTATTCACTGGTAAACATTTTCTCCATGATAGCACAGTGTGTTCTAAATTCTTAATCACAAAAATTACATGTCCTTGTTTTTGTGCCTCTGCTTTGCATATATGATTGACTGGCAACTTTGTGCTTTGATGCTTCAAAACTTTTAAGGCTGAAAATGGGAGTCACGTTTATTATCACCAACATATACTCTAGAGTGAGTACATTCCCTTCATTAAATTGCAATACTAAGGCGGGTGTGGTGGTGCGCACCTTTAATTCCAGCACTCAGGAGGCTGAGGTAGGTGGAGCGTTGTGAGTTTGAGGTCGGCTTGGGCTACAACGTGAGCGCAAGTCCTGCCTGAGCTACACAGTGCAACCCTGCCTCAAAAAACCAGGACTGGGAGTTTGGCTCAGTGGCTTATGCGCCTATCAGGCAGGCGAGAGGTTGTGAGTTCACTCCCCAGTGCCGCAAAAAAAAAAAAAAAAAAAAAATTGCAATACTAGGAAATGCACAAATTATGTTCACTTTTGCCTTTAGGTGTGATGCAAAATTTTTGAAAAGTAAATCTATCATGGAATATTGTTGAAAACATAACTTGTGTTTGTCTTTAATATTTTTAAATAGGTTCTCAGAGGGCCCCTAGTCCCCTTCCACGCACCAAAGTTATTTTCTCCAGTGGGATAATCAGGATGGAAGGACCAAAGGGAGAAACTCCTATGTTCTGGCCATACAGATAATGGGCATCTGATGGTTATTTTAATTTAAAACTTTTTCTTTTTGTGATCTGAGTCTGACAAACTGGGGTAGATCACTTTTCAATCTAGTACTCTACAGAGACTACATATGGCTTTGTTGGCCTAATACTGCTTGAAGGCTCAGCTACTCTCTGTAGGAATGTGTTTCTGGGGAAACGAGACCATTTGAATCACCAGTGGTGCTTCTTTAAAAAAATGCAGATACTGGGCTCTACCCAGTGTGGTCAATCAAAAACTGAGAATGGAACCTACCTGGCTTTCTTAAAATAAGAACTCCCAATTGATTCTTAGCTATAGTGAAGTTTGACAAGTTTTGCTACATGCCATGTCAACATTGACCTACATCAACTTTGAAGTACTATGGTGATAATTAGATATAAACTCTAATAAAAGTCTATGACTGCATTGCTACTGTCTTATTTAATTTATAAAACACCTGGGTGAATGTTTAAGTGTTGAAAAGAATATACTGATTTAATAAATTAAGAAAGAAAGCTTAGAACAAAAGATTTTATGCATCTGATAATTCAGCCAGTTCAGTGAATGACAGTTATTCTTTTAAAACTTCTTATCATTTATAAGTCAATGATACCCATTTTAAGTATTCAATTTAACACACTGAGAAATTAAGGCATTCAGCTCTTAGTACTAACTGACATAGCAAACACTTTAGGTCCCACCTTCCTTTCTCAAATACTTATAAACTATATGTGAAAAAAATAACTATGTACTTGTCATACTTTGTAGAGTGGAATGGTCATTCTCAGAGACAACAGTTTCTAACTCCAGCTGTACATTAAAATCACCTGGAGAAATTGAAGGACCGGACATATACCTGTCTCATACTACCAACTAATGTAAATCAAATTGCTTGTGAGAAAGCCCAACTTTTTTTTTTTCTTAAATTCCCCCAAGTGATTCTACCATGAAGTCAGGGCTGAGATTCACTCCTCTAGGCCTTTCCCTGGGATGTACAATCTGACTCATTAAATGACACTGAGCTAAGAACCATGATCAGTGGTTAAGACTGGCTGACGTCAATGTAGGTCACTTATTTCTAGCCTACCAGCTTTAACTAAGCCAGATTAATAGAGAAAGGTGATGTATTAGGACAGGACTGCAAGGTTCTATCAGACTTTCTTTTTCCAAGTCTCCCACTTCTAGCGTCACGTGCTTATGTTAAAAGACATGCACCAACTGGCTTCTACAATGCAGTCGTCTGTTCTAGGTCTATGGTCGAAGGCTTTAATTACACGAGATGATGCTGTTTTTTAGAAGACACTTGAGAGCTAATTTTTCTCACCTCAATATTAGAAATACTAAAAGTTTAATGGATTCATGAAGTTTATAAAGAATCAAGTTTTACTTCATGAGCTACTAGAAAGTCTCAAGTCAAGACTGTTTTCCAAGAGCAGCTGTAACAGGAATTATTTCTGTATCAACTTTTTATGTTTCTTTTATTTCTTGTCTCTTGATAGCATTTTGATATTATTTTCTCACCTATTAAGTCACTGTAGAACTGTAAAGGAACAAGATTAAGTGTACATATCATTACAAAAAGTGTAGCTAATGGAGAGAATGATCAACACTGCACTACAAAACATGACTTCGATGTAAGGAAACCTTTCTTTCTCAATGTAAGAAAACCTGAAAAGCATTGAAGCCAAAGTATAAAACACACTGCATTGGACTAATTCTGACATTTAAATAAAAATTTATAAGATAAAATAAACGTGCAGCCATACATCAGAATAGTGGTATTGTGAGTCTAAATTTATCACTGATTTGCTGAAAGTAGCATAAAGAAATGGTCAGAGGGAGGAAAAAACTTTTTGTTTTTAATTTGAGAAAGAACATAGGAATAAAAAAGTGAAGCTTTTAGAATGATGCCTAAATTAAGCTTTAACAAGAGGGTGAGAAAAGTGACAAGACTTTAGATTGTCTTTGTAACAAGTATGAGGGAAAATGGTTTATATTAAATTAGATTTAAAAAATAACATAGCTACAAGATATTCTAATGTAATTTTTCTATAAAGTACTGTGCATTGCTTTTATGATTAGTCAGTGAAATCTCTAATATTCCACCTACTAAGGCAGCTATAATGCAAATCGTCACTCCGAAGACAGAATCCTAGAGTTCAATAATTTTAAAATGGAAAACAATTAGGTTCTTATGAAATTGCATTGATGGATTGTGAAAAAGGTGTTCTAAAAGTAATCTGTAGTCAATGTTGGACACTGCTACTGTATTGTATAGATACATAGGAATTTGGGTGAAGTTATTCTTTAAAGGGAAACTATTCTTTGTGATTTACACTGATGGATTCATTTACATAAGTAATTTGAGATGCAGTTTTCCTCTTAGCTATGATCATATTTATTATTTACTCTCTGACTAAAACACTACAGGCAAAAGTCCTCCATGAATTTTCAGAGAGAACCTGGCTTTGTACATGTGCGAAAGCTCTTAGATTGGCTTTTAATTTACATTGGCTTCATAAATTTTCTTCTAAATTTTATGCAGTACAACATATTTCTTGTGGTTGAAGACACTGAGTGAGTTTTACCATATCTGTGGTTCACGTAATTTTTACAAAAGTTGTATACAAACCCCTGAAAGTATGCAGAAATTGCAAAATACACTCTGACAGCTAATGCTCTGAAAACACTTTATTACACAAATTACATTCAGATTCTGAAAATAGTATTCTAACAGTGTAACCATCTAAAAATAAGACATCCCAGAAACACAGTAACTGAAAAAGAAATTCAAAAAAGAATTTAAATAGAGACTTTTTTCTTTCTCTCATTGCAATATAATGTTAGTGATTTTAAAAAAATAGAAGGAGATTTAGCAGCTTTGTCGTCGTGTAGCACAAAGTTTCTCTTTACTGCCACAGGCTTAGAACGCTGAACAGGAAAGGCACCAAAGAAAGACACTGGCAATGGGAGAGCTATTGGGAAAATACTGTGTTCAAGCAGAGAATATGGGGTTATTTACATCCACAAAAAAGTCTCAAAAATGTAAAGGAGCAAACCTTCCATCGTTAGATTAGTACTATGATGGAAGAAGAGCATGGTTTCTCTACTCTATGTTTGTGTAAAGACAATGGCACTGTTATGAATTTTTAGGAAATTCCCTAACTAGAAACAGAAGCCAATTTAACCAAAACAAAGTAAATAAAATGTGTACTGTCCCACATAGACTAGTACAGTTTACAATTAAATGCACAAAACTTTAAACGTGCTGAAGGGAAAGGAATCTGGCATTCTTGAGAAAGCTCACTCAAACTCAATCAAAGCTTAGTTTTCAGGAGGCCGAAGGCGCCGGTGCAGGCACAGGTGCCGAGTACTCCTCTTCAGATTCACTTCCGTCATCCTCATCTTTCTCGTGGTCACTGCCCTCAGTGCTAAGGCGATCAAATCCTTTTCGACTGTAGCCCTTACGGCTTGCAAAGAAATTGCCAAGGTTTAAGCCTCCACTTCCCTTTCCTGAAGAAAGCAAATCATTAAAAAAAAAGAGAGAGAGAGAAAGAGAGAGAAGTTTGCACAAATGAGTCTCAGTTTCCTTGTAAATTCTTAAGCGGTCAACAGAGTCAGAAGTTGGGGTTGAGAAATGGAAGATGAAAGAGTGACACAGATTTATTCTACAGAGGCTTATGGGTATTACCCCACAGATATACGTAAAATAAAGAACAAACATACCCTCCCTTTCCTCAAGATTATGTCCTTCTCCCCCGTAGGGCTTGTTGTTTTATAGGACTTGCTATTTTATTGACGTATTTTTAGAATTTTCTGCAGGGATAGGGATGGAACCCAGAGAGGGTTGTGTGCTTCTGCAGGAATGTTTCAAATTTACTTTTCACCTCCTGTTTGCCCTGGCTCAGTGGAATTGGCATCCCTGGAGAAGCGCTTCATTTCAGTGACTTATGAAAAGGTCATCTTCACTATGACAAGCACTGACATGCCAATGGGACTGACAGAAAATTTACAAATGAAAGCAGATAAAAGGCAGGAGAAGAGCACTGGATAATACAGAATGGCAAGGTGGAAAAAATAAAACTGGGAAGCGAAGGAGTGCAGAGCCACATATTTGGTTTAGTTTATGGTTTGCATTCTGCATTTACACTGGGGGATGCTGTGCTGCATTGCAGGTGTTTAATTTTCAGAGGCAAAATATGAAATATCTGCTTGTTATTTAAAAGACATGAGCTTCTTGACTTTGAACCGAGTATGAAGAATTCTAAAGGTCACAGGCATACCTCTGAATCTGCCCAGCACTCGTCCAGAACTTGCTTCGAGTTTGTGTTCAGAATCTGCTAAAAATAAATAAACAAATAAATAAAAGGCAGATTTGAAAATAAGTCCTAATCAGCCCCTTTAATCCATGGATTCAACTTTCGACATAAAATCAAGGGCTCCTAAATGATTAAGGAGGCCTTACTCCTATCTACATGCAATTCTAAGGAAACAAACAAACAAAAAAAAGGCAATATAGTACTGAAAGTATGCAGGGCCTGAGATGTGTACATATTGAAATGTATGTAAGAGCTTCGCTTCTCCCTGTCTCTTGTTATGCAATCTTGATAAATTCTCTGAGCCTTGTCTTCTCTGAGGAAAGGTGGATCAGTGATGCTATATCTGCATGTAATGTGCCTAGGGCAGTGCTTGGTACATATACAGTAATTGCTCATTAAATTTTAGTTATTTGTGTTTGGATAGTATTAAGTTACTAACAGTGTGTAACAATTTGGAAACTGTGGTTACTACAGTTTAGGAATGCTTGTGTTGGGCTTCACTCTATTAAGGACTGTATGCACCCTGCTTGAGAAGGCACTGGGTCCATGTACATCATTCCTGTTCACAACATGAAATCCTGTGTGTTTTCCAAGCGCACACGGTGACCTGAAAGCTCCTTACAGGGCTCCCATCTTCATGAAAAATCAACTCTCTTGGAGGTAGACAGCCCTGCTGCAGGACTCCCCTTTCCCCTGACTGGGCGTCTCCCTGAACTTTTCCTTTGCTTCTACTAGTCTCTCACAGGCTACGTGAGGGCAGGCAGGCTCAAGGCGCTCCTGTCAAGTCTCTCACTGCACTGCAAGAGGAGGCAGTGTCCTGGAGAGGGTTACTAGGCAGGTAGTGGGGAGGAAACACAGAAGAGGAGATGCGGAGTGAAACAGGCAAGAAGGGAAGAAAGACTGGCGATTGTTGGAAAGCCAACAATCACAGTTCTGCAAAGATGCAGGCAACTCCTCACTCGGCTTTGCACGTCTCCTCAGTCTGGCTCAGGGTCTGGCATGGGACATCAGTGGAAGACACGCGAGTGTGTACTGAAACAATGAGGGTCCTTTCAAAGGATTTGTAAAAACCAATGCAGATAAGACTCCTCAAGAACAAATGCCGAACAAAAGTGAGAGGCTGCTGATCTACTTTTAGAATTCAATGCACTAAACCGAACCATACCAAGTGCAGTTTTTCTAAATAAAACATGGATGAAAATGGTGATTTCATGTAGTTTGATCTTCCCAACAGATTTCTGTCAAGTGAGCGCTTTCTAGCATGTCACTTCCTCTTCCAGTTTGGGGTGGGTGCCATCTGTCTCCAAGCCTAGTGCGCTAATGTTCTGTGTGTTTATTGACACACTCACCACTGTCCATTTTAGCTTTTATATGTCATCTTTTATGTGTCTTCTATCCTGTGAATTTCATCTGTTTATTCTTTCAGCAACTATTTATTGAATCCCTAGTACCAAGGACTTTTATTTGTGCTAGGTACATATCAGTAAACACGGTATACAGGAACCTTGCTATCTTGAAACTTGTAACTCCATGGAGATGATAACTATTTTCTTTCTCCCTGTTTTTATGATAGTTCCAGATCCATACCAGTGGCTCAGTGTAAGTCCTTTCTGGTAAGAGTTAACTGTAGTTTTGCAAAAATTTATGATTGCAGATGAACGGCAAAAGCAAGTCCAAGGAAAAATTCCCTATCATAACTTACTAAATTGAGTCCTCTATTTTGTTTTTGTTTATTTTTCTGTGTCAGGGTTTTGCCATGAGCACTGAATCCCTGCCATGGCTGCCTTGACCTGAAATAGGATCAGATGCTGTTTCTTGATCAAAAGCTGCCTCGCATGCTGGTGCTCAGATTCCTTCTTAGATGCAACTGTAGACTCTTCCCTGAGGACCTGGGGACACAGCCGAGGGACTGCTACTGAGGGGTGGGAAACAAGGGTTGGGCTAATTGTTTATTTATTTGGCTTGTCTTGAAAGAAACTCAACTCTTGGGTCCTAAACTATAATAATAATGTTATAAAATACTAACTCCAATGCTACACCATGCCTTGTTCAGTTATGAAAAACTGATAGCTGAAATTTTAGTTACTCAAAAACTACCAAGTGGTCTGTTACAGAAAGAGGTGGTCTCTTGTGAAAAGTTGCAGTTCGAGACATGTATCTCTTATGACTTGATATTAATGATTACTCATCAGACACTGCTGGTACTGAGTACTTACTGGGCGCCAGATACTTTGGTAAATGTTTTATGCATATTATTCCATTTAATATTTGTACAACCTTGTGCAGTAAGTGTTTTATTTTCACTTTATCCATGAGGAAACTGGTTTAGGGAGAATAAGTAACTTGCCCAATGTCATGTAGCTAGGAACTACAGCCAGTCTGATGGGGAAAAACTGACCCAAGCACTCTGAGGACCAGGCCTGTTGCTAACAGCAGGAATATGCTTCTCCCTGGTCCATTCCTTAATTTATACAGATTCTATTATCTACACAGTCTTGTATGGAGATACTAACTTATGCCCATTAACTTATGCTTACGTCCATAGCTAACAGGCAATGTTAAAGTTGTATTATATTTTAACGATGTAAATCTCAGAGGCTCCAGACATTTTTCCCATTGTGGTATTAATTACAGACAATACGTGAAACATAGACAATAATGTCAAAAAATGTAGGATCATTAAAAACATAAAACGATAAAGACACAAAAAAAAATCACAACCAAACTCCTGAGGACAATTAGGCCAAACATTTTGTAAAGGCAGGTTCCAAGTTCAAGGGGCTCATTTTACTTGCCTCCAAAGGCCCTTGATTTTTTCCACCGAATAAATATGGCAATGGCCAGCAGGACAACCACCGGAATAACCAGAAGGGTTGTAATGAGAACAACGGGCACTCCCGAGCCCGGCTCTTTGATGAATTTTTGTTTCTCTTGCATCTTCTGCAATTCTGAGGAAGTGGGTTTGTTCTCCATTTTGGTTTCAACAACTGCCTCGGCTTCTTCAGGGAAAGAAGAGTTCAAAATATTCAACTGATGCAAAATTCCAAAACCCTTTTGCCCGCCCCTGCCCCATCAAAAGCAATCCTTGTTCACGATGAACTTGTTGAGTCCAGTGGCTGTGGGCTTTATGCTTCAGTGTCTGATTCTACCAAGCTGGCAGCAGACATAGAGATCAGTTATTTCCCCTGAATGATCTTTTTACTACAAAATGGTTTTCATTGGCTCTATTATTAATTCTCTGTTTAATGAAAACTCCACAAAATATATCCTTCTTTCGCAGTTTTCCAAAGTTAAACTTACAGGCAGCAATGTGTAGGGGAAAGAACTGGTGTATATACTGTGATCAAACCTAAACTCCATTCCCATTTCTTCTGTATGCTAGCTGTATAACTTTGGGCAAGTTACTTACATTATCTGGGCTTTAGTAATCTCGTTTGTAAATCTCAGATAATAATCTCTTCCCCATAAAAATACTGTATGTAAATGTCTGTGATAAAGACAGACATAACAAATGAAGTATTTGTTAGGTATCTGTTTCCTTATAAATTTGTTTCCTTGTAAGTATGCTTCCTTGTAAATTTGGCTTATGAATGTCTTTCATGTTCAATGAATTTTCAATACTTGACATGCATAATTGCACACATTAATTCTTGATTACCAAGAGAAAAAAGAACTGTGTCCAGTTTCTTTCACATAGCTCTCAGCAAAATGTAACTGCACAAAAATACAGTGTATATTCATTTACTGATGATACAAATAACTTATAGAATTATTCTGCCACATCAGCAGGTACTGGGTAGGTATCCGGCCTAAAGTGCTATTTGAGAAGCTGATGTAATAAAACTATACAAACTACTTCAGGGATCTTAATAACTACTAATTTGAAAACGAGATTGGGCTCTGAGACATCCTTCCTCTAAGAAGTACATGTGTGTTTGCACAGAAACCACAGTGTGCAAAGGGTGATTAAAAAAAATGTCTAGGCTAAAGGCTGTCACCATGTTTGCCAAAAGGCTCACAAGGTTTCTGAAGATTCAATTTCTTGGTGCATCCTTCCACCTTAAAATATAGAGTGCATGATAAGGTCTTATGACTTGTATCTAGATGTCCCCCCAAAGCCTCATACATTCACAGATAGCTAGATCTAGGGTGTGATACTGTGAGTGAGGGGTGTGGTATAAAAATCAGTCCACTAACTGGGTTTAACATAGTTTTAGGGGTGAATAATGGAAGACCCACCCTGGGTGTTGGTGGCACCAATCAATAGGCTTATAACTTGGATGGAATATAAAGAAAGAGAGGAAGGCAGACTGGCTGCTGTTGGTGCTGCTTGCTACCTCTGCCTGTCCTGCCATGTCATGAACCATTTCTCCTCTGTGATGCCTTTCTGCCATACTGCCCTGTCTTAGGGCAAGCAGACTATGGACTGAACCCTCTACAATCTGTCATCTGAAATAAACCTTTCCTCCTTTAACCTTGGGTGTCAGGTAATTTGTATCAGCAACAAGAAAAATAACTAGAACGAGTCTCATGGAGATTCTGCCAAAAGGGCAAGGCTAGATGGTAGGATACATTCTGAAAAATCAGTGGATAATGTTCAGTATATGTAGCTTTAGTTTAATAGTTATATCCTCTTCAAAGAAAATAATTCTCAAATTACTTAAGACACTGTAAATACAATTTTGGGTACAAACAACTGGCAGGTAGAGTATGTTGCTTCAATGTTCAAACTAGCCTACATCACAGTATCAGATCATCTACTGAGCATTCACACTGTCTGGGGTTGCTTTCCTTTAATCTTCACACCAAACCTATGAGCACGCACTACTGTCATTACCATTTTGCAGATGGGCTCAAGGTCCTGATACCCTTCCCTGTACTATACAAAAGAAGAGATCTTGCTTTTTTTTCTTTTATTTACTCATACAGCTTTAAAAGCCTGCTGGGGAGGGAAGGAAAAGGATTGGTTTGCAGACTTAAGATGGTTCAAATTTAACCTAGGTCTCAATTTCTAGAAGAAGTCTAAGTGTGATTCCTAGTCTTTCTGATTACTATGTCTTTTTCTTTGTTACTATAGAAAGAGTATACAAAATGCTCTGTATTTTAAATTATTCTTTGTTTAAGGAGACAGAAATAATAAAATGGATCATGGAACTCAAAAACACAAGCCAGAGACATAGCTTGATATCCAAGAACCTCTGCTTTTGGAAAAACTCTGCTTCTATTTAAAGATAAGTATTACTAAGCAATTACCTAGCATTTTTTTTACCTGTCACAGGTTTGTTTGTACCTTGTGCAGGTACAGCTCAGTAGGTTTCTTTAATAAGGCAGAGTCAGGACTGAGCTCTCTTAAATAGAAAGAACTGTGGGTGATGTAGGTGACAGACTAAAAGAATCAGTTTAACACTCACAGAAAGTGTGATGAGGTAAGACAAAGAACTTGCTAAGATACACACCCCACTCTAGAAGTTCTTGTTTTCCACACCATTTCTTATACTTTGAGGGTCATCTGCTAAAAATATTTGGACATTCTATCTTTTGGAACAAGCAGAAGTATGTTTAAGATTCAAAGATGCTCTTTATTTCTTTAAAAGTAGGCTAAAAAAAGGATTTCTTAGTCTTTTAAAAGCAACACTGCTGCTCTTTTAGGGTCCTTTATAGGTGGAGTAAAAAGCTTTCAGTAACTGTTATCATTTAACAATCTAAGAATTCCACTCCAAACATAAATGGCCCAAATCACACCACTTTAATCTGTGTCTTAAATTCTTTTATTAAAAAATCTCATTAACATGCACTATTCCTAATGAATGAGAAGGGAAGGCACTCGACTGTCATCCAGGATGTGGGGTTTCTGGGAGATTAAAGGGTACTAAACATATTTCTATCATATGAGATGAAAGATGAATTTTATTTAGAACAAAAATGTCTTAAAATCTTACACTATTATAAGCTCTTATAGCATCTCTACAGGTATTTGGAAATAAACATGATCTTGACAAGCTGATGTATGGAAAAGTTTTTTTTTTTCCTTTAAAGCAAAGCATTTAGAAAGGGAGGCGAGCTGCACCCCCATGTGACTGTGCACATACAAGTGTGTGTGTGTGTCTCTCTGAAGGAACTGGAATGACTAGGACATTATTCCCAGGAGAGTCATCCTTGTACACCAACACAGCAATTACCACCCACTTCATCACAGACAAAACTGAGGGCTCAAGGTTTCAGATGGCATGCTAGTGGTAACAGCTTGGAAGACACGAAAAATACATATAACAAATAATATCACTCTCTCTTTCTCTTTTAATGCAGTGTTCTTCGCTGTAATGTACTGCTCTTCATAAGCCTAAGATGGTTAGGGAGTTTTTCATTTTAATATTAGGGAGTTTTTTGTTTCAATTTTCTTGAAACTGATTCACCATCATATTTTTTTTTTATTTGGGGATGAGAAATATAGAAACTATGCTTTTGATGGGATAGCTGCTTTATTTCTAGTAACTTTTCTGAAAATTTATATCCCTTTCCTAAGTTCATTTTTTATAATTTCAAATGCTTTTATTCTCACAAATCCCTTAGGATATGGGCCCCAAAATCTTGTTATTATTGATCAGTAATGGGACTATTTACAAGAGAAATAAGGGTCATCAAAGGCAAATTTTAAATAAATATGCATCATAGGACTGTTATATCTGGTATGGGTCTCCTCTCTCTTTGCGGTAAGGGTTAGTTTAGATTAAGCTTCATAAGGTTGATAAAAGAAAAGATCCAGAAACTCAGCATGATTTATAACATAATATTACAAAAAAGATTTAAGGAGCTGTATGCGCTCATAGAAGAACAGAGTAGCTTCATTTGAGTTGAAGTATTTCTACTACAACTGACCTGTCCTGGCAAGACAATTCAAAAAAATTTATTATTAGAATGGCTGGGTTTGGCCACAAAAAAGGAAGGTTTTCTGACCAAATGGACCCAGTGGCGTGCACTGAGGAAAGAGGAAATAGCCCTCAGGAGAGCATTATTCGTCCTCCAGTGACCAGCTAAGATGAGGTCGGTACGGTTGGGTGTTCTCAAATCAAGAATATTTTGGCAGGATCTCTGTAAGTAGAAATAGTTGGAGATTTTTTTTTTTGAAATCCTAGAGATCTCAGAGTAAAGCACAACCAATCCCAACCTGTAATTTTTGGAAGAATTTACAGTGAATGAACTGGAGGGATCTATCTCTCCTCAGCAGTACAGCAGTAGTAGCTAAGAGTACAGCGTCCCACAGCAAACAAATTTAAAACTTGGCTCTAAGATGGGCATAATGGCTCAAATCCATAAGCCCAAGACTCTGGGAGACTGAGACAGGAGGATGGCAAAATCCTGTCTCATAATTTTTTAAACAATGTTTTAAAAAAGCTGGGGAATAATCCAAGTACTTGGGAGGTTGAAGCAGGAGGAACATTGCAAGTTTGAGGCCAGACTGGGCTACACAGTGAATTTGAGGCCAGTCTGAACTATACAGTGAGACTCTGCCAAAACAAAACAAAACAAAACAACCTGAAAATGTAGCTCAGTGTGAAGATCCTGGGTCCAATCCCCATAACTTTCAAACAAACAAATAAAAAGGTAGGACTTATACTTAATATCTAAATAGTAATCCTGATCCCCAATTTATTCATATACAAAATGGGGATAATGGTGCCTAGCACAAGGTTGGTGTAAAGATTAAAATTTGAAAATTTCTGTATAGCCCATTGTCTGCACTATGCGAGTAAGAGCATTATTAACAATACCTTTTCCAACATCTTTTTTTCAGGACAAACATAGCTTATCAATAATTCTGTATGCAGCAATGATAGAATACTAGAAGATCTGGACTCTTCTTTGGTATGTAAGTGTGATATAAATGCCACTTAGTAGCGTCACTTAGGCAGAATCTCTACAAATGCTGAACAATTATATTTATTTCTGTTATAATATTCTTATCCTTTTCAACCCTGAGCTGTCTACATTTTCTTATCCGCCTTCATAAAATACCTAAACTCTCTCTTGGTTCTTGCTCCTTTTCATCTCTTTTCAAACTTCTTTCATGAGAAATGAAAACAAGTAAGACTAAGGTTAAATTTTAGTATCTGGGTGAATTACTAATAAAACAACTAATAATGAAATTGCTTTGTTACTTAAGTATTGAGAATGCTTAATGAGAAACACAGTGAGTTCTTAACTGTAAGTAACTTGTCAATACCCTGAAGATAGTAAAAAAATGTAGAAATATAAACTGATTCTAGGAAAGGGAGAAAATAATTTCACAGGGAAACAAATGAACCCAGTGGTTGATTACCAGTAGCTAAGTCTCATTTCCCCATTCTTGACATTGCATTTCAATGATGTACTTATTTGCATATATGCATACGTATGTGTGTATTCTCTCTCTCTCATGCTTTATATTGGCTATAACGTCTTGAGGTTAGGAAGAGTTCCTTTTCCCTTAGATCTATTATACTGCCTGTCTTACAGAAGCCCTCAATAAATCTTGGGAGATGAGTGGTATTAGGATAGGAGTTTAGGGAACGGCTAATTTTTTCTACATCCCAATAGCATTAACTCTCCAAAGTTATTTTTCCATCTTTTACATTAAAGTCCATTAAGAAAAGGTCTTTCCCATTACACTGAATAGCATTTTCCTGCTTGCTTGAGGTTAAATACCTCTAAGAGTGACTGGCTGACTTTTTTTCTCTCTAAATGGATCTGGCTTACTAGTTATAGATTTCTTATGTCCTCAATCACATTCCATCACTTGAAATTAGTGATTTGAGATCCTTATGACTACTCCATTTATCAGAAAAAAAGCATCAACATGCAGGTTTAAAGGCTCAGCATACAGAGAAGTCATGGATAATTTACAGGATTGTATTTTTAGACTGGTAATTTTTTAGGTTGTAATAAAGAGCCATAAAATAATTCAACACAAATAGACTTTGGTTTCACA
The DNA here is from genome assembly GCA_004363535.1 of Dasyprocta punctata. NCBI lineage: Eukaryota > Metazoa > Chordata > Mammalia > Rodentia > Dasyproctidae > Dasyprocta > Dasyprocta punctata. The sequence continues at coordinate 23,749 of RJWM01002411.1, forward strand.
GTTATAAGGAATCTGACCAACCTTTGATTTCCTGGACCTCAATGCCAGCCTTTTTAACTGATCGATGTTCCATTTCTGTAACAAAGTGCAGACAGGAGAAAATCAGAATCATCAAAAAGAACATTTGTGAATTTAACATTGACATAAGCCTTTTTCACTAGCAAGTATTTCCTAATTCATCAAATGTATCATTCTACTAAGAAACAGTTCAACACAAATTACTAATTATGGATCAGGTGTGTGAATCCTGGATAAAATCTCCTGGAGAAAGATGAAATATTTCTAAGAAGTTTATGAATGAACTTGCCCTTTTAGAGTTTATAATACTGTACTGGTTCTGAAATATCAAATAGCTCTGCTTTCATGTGGCAGTATCTTAGACTGACTACCAGTTTTGTCACAGTGAATCACAGTGTTGTAGCTGACATAAGGGACTTGACTAAATATTAGAAATGTGAATACACAAGACACTTGTGTCATCTCCAATGCCAGTCTTACTGTGCCAGAGATACTGTTTTCCAGATTCATTATGTGGCAGATTATGTAGAGGGCTCTCTAATTTTGAAGTTCAATGCTACAATGCATTGCTTTCAAAATTACTTGGGAAGACTTTCCAAAATACACACATTATCATTCCTCTTCTTTTTATAGGTCTCAAGTGGACTGGCCATGTGTATTTTGAAAATCCTCCCCAGGTATGACTGCTAATCCTGGTATGTTAACTTGACTGGATTAAGGAACAGCCAGGAGATTAAACACACTTCTGCGTGTGTCTGAATGGATCAGGGAGCCATAACCTTGTGCAGTACATATCTGGTACCTCGCCCTTTTCTCTCTGGTGCTATTCCCCTGCTCTGCTTCCTGGCCACAACGAACTAAGTATCTCTGCTCTGCCATGCCCTTCTGCCATGATGTTTCTTCCTTGAAGTCAGCCAGCCATGGCATGAATCCCTTGAAACATGAGTCAAATTTAACTTCTTTAAATTGTGGATATTGCGTACTGTGACACAGTGGTAAGAAAGCGACTTATGCACCAAGTGATTCAAATAGGCATCTTTGTTGAGTATCACCCACTGGAGTGGTAGAAATGCCTTAGACTGGAATCTTGGTCAGTTCAAGAGTCACATTCCTGTCTGAAAGAGGAAGCTATTTGCTGTATCACTGAAGTCTTTTCTATCTTTTAAAATTTTTCTGTTTTTCTAAATATCCTGGAATTAAGTCATTCAGTTGGGTTGGGGATTACTCACCTATCGTTTTTTTTTTTTTTTTTTTTTTTTTTTTTTTTTTTTGTAAGGGAGGGTGCTGCTCACACCTTTAGGATTCTTTTTGAAGCCATGAATAGTGAAAGGAACATTTCCAGGGGAAATGTAAAACTACTTCTCTGGTAGAATAGTTCATAGGTACCTATGTACACCTTATTGGAACTGAGTCCATTCTACTAAATAGTGGAAGTTACTCAAAACACAATTCTGACTATAACAGCTCCAATTTGGGATCCCAAACCTAGGTTGTATCTGATTAGAGTTAAGCCTCCTGATTTTACTTTTTTATAATTTGCTTTCTTTCCTTTTTATATTTTTCTTGTTACAGCTGGTATTTCTTTTTCACACACTCAAATCTTTTCCTTATTCCCACTTTCTCCTGTTGTTTAGTTATAGCCACATTTTAAAAACATATCTGGATATAGAAGTTTGTGGCCAAGTAATATTCAGTGTACTTCAATTTCAAAAACAAAACTTTTGTGGTTTTTAGCCTGAAATCAAGGGCTAGATATTATACTTTCTATAGATTAGAAATTATATCCGAATGCAATTAGAAAATCCCAAACTAGATAGAGCAAATCTGTCCCCAGACAAAATCTTGAGTTACATGAAAATAAAGCAATTCAGTATTTGTGGAAAGCTAAAACCAATGTGGAAAGTGCAAAGTGCTTCCTGTTTGGATTCATACATGTTTGACACAGACACCAGCATCCCCAGATGCTTGGCAGCTACGGAGAGCTAAAGAGCCCACAGGGCATGAGGCCTCATGGAAGCGAGTCTGCTCCCCACCTTTTCAAAGCCCTCTCATCCTTCTGGAAATAAGATGAAATTAACACTGGCCTTTAATGTGACAGACATTACCTCAGACATCAAGAATTTCCAGTGGAATATCTGTGGAAACAAGGGGATAACTGCCAGAGGAAAAAAAGTATTTCTCGTCATATTTTGGTTTGTTTGTTTTTCTACATGGTATTAGAGATTGAACCCACAGTTTTCACACTAAGCTAGAGCCCCAGGTATTTTTACTCTTATTGTTATACTTTTATTTTTTTGAGACAGGGTCTAGCTAAATCACTAAGTTACCCAGACTGAGCTCAACTTTGTAATCCTCCTGCCTCAGCCTTCTGAGTATCTGAGATTATAGGTATCTATCACCATACTCAGCTCTCTCCACTTTTTAAAAAGGAATTTAATTCCCTGAAGTGGAAGCCAAATAGATCTTTTAACTACTGCCTCAATCTTTATTTTGTACTTCTACCATTAAAATAAGAGAAGGGAATGCAAATGTTTTAGTTTCACATGTTTTCAAGTAATAAAACAGAGGGGAAAAGTGGGCAAAGATAGTGCAAAAAACATACTTTCAGTCAAGACAAACTTCCACACAGTGTTTGTGTGGGCATCTCCGATGTACACGGTCCCATCTTCAGAAGCCACGATATCATGAGGCATGTCAAAATGCTGCCAAAATACGAAGACACGTTAGGATGTCAAATCCTCATTGAATCCTTCATGCAAAGGCAGAAAAACCAGCCAAGGTACACAGCGGGACAGTAAGCATGAAACTCAGAGCAAAGCAAAAATCATTCCCACCAAAGCAACTTTAGGCTAAAGACATTCATTCATTCGTTCACTTGTCAAGTGGGTCTGCCAGGCATAAATCTAAACCATTGGAAAATGCTAACAAAGCTTCACTGCTGCTTTTAATTCTTTTTTTCAAAGCAAGCATACATACATTAATTATTAACTAACTAACTGGGGACTCACTATATTGGCTGGTTTCAAACTCATGGGCTCAAGTGATTGTCCCACCTTAGCCTCCCAAGTAGCTGGGACTACTGCAATTGCTGTCAGGACAGGATGCAAAAGTGAAAATTTGTCAGTGGGTTATTTTGTACTATTTGGCTTACTCAATTTTTCATTGTCTGCTTATTTGCATTTATTTTTACTTTCATATTTCTTGGGCCTTTTAATCACTGCCAAATCTGTTTTTCTTAAAAACAAAAAGATGCAATATTAATTTTATTATTCTTGGCAAGCTATCATGGGCTACCTTAAAAACTATTTGTACGTTACTGATAAGAGAAGTTATTTTAAACACTCAGGGCATCTAGATGATTTCCCATATGTGTACTGGAAGACCTGCTGCAACGTGGAGTTTTACACCCTTGAAGTTCAGGGTCTGCAATAGTTCCACTCAGCAGTGGAAGCAAACTGAATGCCTCCTCTAAGTACTTCCTGGGCTTTTGCATCTAATTCAGTTACTCTGTGTTTTAATGTTTTTGTTCATTTCAAATCATCATCTCAGTCATAAGGACCCTGGAGACAGAGAGCACCTGATGTGACTTGTTTAGGGTCATCGAGCTGGCTCCTGGAAGAACATTCTAAAAATGTGCTGCTGACATTTCCATCTGCCTCCTCAAGCCCCCAAAAGTGCCCCAGGTCTGTCACTTGGCAGGATGTGGAAAATTTCTTTCACCCTTTAGGCCAGCAGGTCTTCCTGAACACACGGTTCTCAAAAATGTATCTAGTGAGTACGAACAGGAGCGTTATCCAGACGATGGGATTATCAGTCAACAAATAGCCACTTTGGTACACTGAGCACAAAGAACACCAATGAGGTGAACTACTGTTCTAAGATCTCATTAAGAAAGGAAGAATCGAAGCTTTGGAGACACATTAGAAATGGCAACAGTTTGCCACATGGAAAAGAAAAATGAAATATCTATGCCCATGGGACTCATTCCATCATATGACTGAATGAGCTGGGACAAATGTGCAGTGGACAGAGCCAGAAATCAAAATGTTGCAATGGTGAAACTCACAAACCTGTTGTGAAAGGTTCATCTTTATATGGGGTTCAACTCATGGGTAGAAACAGATGTATAAATTGCAGACAGTTCTTATTCTAGACCATGCTGCTTTGTAAAACTTATGATTATAAACATTTCATACTTGTTGATAGGGAAAATATCATAATGGCGAAGGTGTACAGGTTGGGGGGTACATGAGTTATTCACTGGCTACAGACTTTGCTTTAAATAAGTAACAGCATGTAATAGATTCAAGGCTACAATAACCACAAACTCCCCAATGTAGCTCTCAAACTGGTCCAGGGATCCAGAGTTCTGCTGATCAAGATACTTTGGGGCCACTGTTAAGGACTCAGCAGGAGGCTTATTGTGTAGGTTTCAGGACCTCCATTCCTAGTGCATGCAACTGTAACCTTTCTAATGACCTATTTATGAACTGTTGTTTTGTCATCTGAAACAGGAAATGTTGTAAGTTTTAACAATAAACTTTGGAATTTCAAAGCTGGACAGATGCAAAGATTGTATAATCTAACCTTTGAAAACATTTCTCTTGAAGTACTCCTGTAAAAAATAAAGCTGACAACAGAAAAGAATGATTGGTTGTACCTCCTGGAGTGTCTAGGAATAAAGCCCAGTGAAGCCTGACCTCAAAATATTTTATGGTAACAAGAAATGTGTGTTCTGCTCCCCATTGAGACTATATTTGCTGTAGTATAATAATGTTTAAACCTAGTTTCTATTAATAGGATAGTTTTTCTAAGAAGTTTTACCATGCTTATTTGTGACATATTATAACCCTTGACACACCAATATATACTTTGGGACATGCCAATACATACTTGGCATACCAATACATATTTTCTTTTTAATCAGAAAGATCTGGATTCAAGATCCAGGTGTGCTAGTATGTAGCTCTGAATAACTAATTATGTGTGAACCTTTCAGTTCAAATGTTGAAGGTTAGAGAGATAAGGTGAATCTGAGCTGAATGTTCTTTTTGATCTTTCTTTTTGGTATGGATGGTAGTTTTTATCTCTCTTTTTCGTATTGATGAGCTTCTTTCCTTTTGCAAAGTAGTGTACATGGAAGCAGGTGATGCAGTACTAATGTCATTCTTTTGATTATGATGAGGAAGAATTTTGAGGGTGATTGTGTGTACTTTATCTCCATAGATTTTGGACAGCATTTGGAAAAACTTCTATTTTCCTACAGTCTCATTTTCCCTATATAAACATAAAGATGGAAATTACACAATCAAATGTAAACATTTCCAAAAAGTGTAACAGTAGACAAGGGAGACTGAAAGCATATGAGGACATAAGATTGGGGATGCACAAGGCGACGCTCAGATGCATTACATAAAACTTGACCTGTGATGTGAAAAACGAATCTTCTCTTACACAGAAGTCAATACACCACACTACTTCCTTCACCCAAGTTTAATCTTTGTGATGATAAGGTAATTAAATGAAAATTCTGAGAGATTCAGAAGCTGATTTTCAGTTTACTAAGTCAACATGACAAATTTCTATATTCTGATGTAAGGTCAAGTCTTGTTTACTAAAGGGAAAAACAGACTTCATCTTGGAATGAGACACTGTGTTCAAGTTTGCTGCCGTGACCTACATAATGTGACTCTTCTGTTGCTCACTGGTCAATGCTGCTGTTTAGACACAGTTCCTTCTGGAACTGTAATTCAGGGTTATTCAGATGCATAATGGAATAAAACTCATTTAGAAGCTGGCCTTTCGCTTAGTACTTTGTTTTGACTTCTAGATGTGTAGTTTAATTAAAAGTTAATATTCCAGATGACATGGTACACTCTAGTGAAAAAGCAAAGGCAAGTCAAACACTCTACTAATATAAAGCGAAGATCTGAAAGTTGCTATTCTGTCTTTATCAACAGATGTCAGCAGTAACCTATAAGAGGAAGAGCTAAGAAGATCAGAAAATCAATGCAGATCCTCAACACTATGGACATAAATATATATTATCTATCTGTCTATCATCAGGGTAATGTATTTCTTTCTGATGGCTGCTATGAGTTGAAGTTTGATTGTTTATTGCTTTTCAGATAAAATGTCTCTGTGAAAAGTCTTATTTGTGGAATAAAATTGACACCCCCAACAAAAAGAATTTGTGGGGAATCTTTAGTTCAGTTTCACTTTGAAGTAGTTCAGATGTTGTGACTTATGCTAAAAGCTCCATGGAGCAAGAGGTGGTGTCTTGTTATGTCTACCAGCATAGCACCAGTATGTTGAATGACTCCTGATACAGAGAAGATACTTAATTTGTATCGCTGCGATGAATTTAATAAATTCCATTCCATTAGACTTTGACAGACTTACTTCAAAACTACTGATGCATTTAAAAATTTTTTTAAAAATCTAGCAAATTTGTTATGAATAGCAATTATGAGTGTCAAGATGTACTCTGTCCATTGGTTTATGATAGCCAGCATTTTGAGCCAAGAAAAACTAATTAGTCATTACATATTCTGAAAAATAACCTTTTATTGGAGCATTTTAGCAGCTGAACTTTCTAAAACTGATATATCACAAGCATATTCAGTGCATGAAGATTCCAATTACCTGACAATCACACTGTAGACGAGGTACAATGGGAAGAGCAAGAGACCATGCAACACTGACCCGTGGTCACGGTGTGTGTGAATAGCACGATTAGAATAAACAGTGGCTGATCACTTGTGATGCCCAAACTAGCCCACAGTCTCTTGCCTAAACCAAGTCTTTAGAACCTGACTACCAGGAAATGCTGCTTCAAGCTTTGTTGCTTAGTAAAGTGATAATAATAAAGAAGCAGACGAAATTTCTGTTGGGTTACCACTTGACAGTCTATTCTTGTCTGAAGCCAGGAATAGACTTATTCAAATTCGCAATCACATGCCAAACCTAGTAAGAAGTTTAACATTGCACATGGGCAATTTTCATCTGAAGAAACTGATCTAGGAAAAAGCAAAAACATTCATTCTAAATAAAACATCATAGTGGGATACTCCCATCATCCTAAGAAAGTTACTGTATTTCCTACAAATCTTAAAAATTATATGTGTATTGAATGCTAATTCTTATTTTAGTTTTATTCACACAAAAACTGAAACCTTGGCAATTCATGTGAATACCTTGCGTACTGGTTTGAAGACGTCTATAATTTCCCCATTGGAAAAATTCATCACAAATCCTTGTAAGGGTTCTTGGTCCCTAAAGTAAGGTTTCCCATTCACTGCAAAGAGCAAACCTGTAAAAACATATCTAGTTAGCCTTTATTTAAAACATGGATTAAGACTCTATTTCAAATATGTGCATACACATTACACGAACAAACAATACACTTAGTCAACCTGGCCCCTAAAGTTGGCAACAAAATTTGAAAATAAAATACTTAAAAAATGTTGCCTCCTGAGTAATAAGATCAGGAACAAATAGGTTAGACGACTAAACACCTTGTAACAGGAAAATTAGGAATTGGAAGGTCTCTTCCTCTTAGGAAGCCAGCAGAAATCATAGATACATAATTATTGATGTATACATAAAATGACATAAAGATATATGTATCACAGACATCCTAAACAGGAACTGTGAAAAGTCAGGTTGTTTAGACCAATCCTTTTATCAGATCTTTTGAAAAATATGTAACACCTGCCATGGCTGTATGGCATAAAGACATATATAAAAAAAGTAAGTAAAGTTATAGTAAAAAATAGAAGAATAATCTGATTTTAAACAACTGCAGTTTGAAAATGTAAAATACATATTTCAAACTATCAAAGACATTTTTCTCTAAATAAATTAGGCTATGTAGTATCTATGATTGTACTCTGTATCTCATACTATAGAAAAAGTCACATTTTGTTTAAATAAACCAGATGTTTGAATATTTCATTTTCAAAGAGTTAAAACATCACAAACTACATGACATTAGGGCTCGGAGTGTAGTTCAGTGGCAGAGCACTTGTCTACCATGCACAAGGCACTTGGTTTGATGCCCAGCAATATATCTTCTATATCTATATCACTATCTGTATCCGCGTCTATTTCTATCTCGATCTCAATATCACACACATCTCTACACCAGTGTTGAAAATATTTTCATGTTTCATTTTTCATGTATCTCTAAGGATTATAGACTTTCTAAAAGCGTATCACAGTATTAAAAAATCAACATCATGAATATCAATTACTGTTGTGGAATCATACAGAGAGCAGTGTGGTTTTTACAGTCTGTGTTTAACTAGATTTCTTCTCATCTTCTCTCTTGACATTTTTCATTTTGTACTTATTTTGGTACACTCTTGCCTCAAACATCCTTTTAAATAAATGAACCATTCTGAGGAGTGAATTCTTTAAATACGAGGCAAAACCAAGCAGATAATTTCTCTGCCATTGACCTTAATGATAATCTATTACTTATTCTTCGAGGACACCAAACTTGCTCCCTATCCTGTCACCTGAGCCCTTTATTTCAAGCCCTAAATAAGTTTGAGTCTACTTGGAAAGACAGCAGCCACATGCAACTTTACTAGCATAAAAATGTAATGATTGGGCTGGGGATGTAGCTCAGTGGCACAGCGCCTGCCTGGTAAGCGTGAGGCCCTGAGTTCGATTTCAGGTACAAAAAAATAAAAAAAGTAACAATCATAATGATGACTATATAGAGTTAATGCCTTTAATAAAAATGTACTGTTCATAAAATATATATTAAAAGTGTATATTAATTTTATATTTTAAGTTGTCCAGCATTTATATCTTTAAAGAAATCATGCTGTTATGTTATAAAATGAATTATATATCTCTTGTCCTATAAATCTGATTTTTTTTCTCAAATTTCCTTTCAAATTTCTTAAAGTCAAGAAAATCTATTTGCAAATGAGAAAAAAAACCCAAGATTTTGCTAGTTGGTTGTTTCTTCTCATATTTAGACAAAATCTCACTTATTTTACATATTGATCTTATTGAAGACTGAACCCAGTGTTACACCCTACCTAGCTTTATTCTGAGACAAGTTCTCCCAAAGTCACTAAGTTGTCCTGACAAAGCTCAAACTTGTGATCCTCCTGCTCCAGCCTCCGAGGGTGCTGGAATTACAGACACCACTATGCCTGGTTAAAACACAAGGATTTTGGATGCTGATTTTATCAGATATGTATGTCATCTACTGGTAATGTATAAAGATAATATTAATTATTTCATGGTAGAGCAGATTACCATAGTTAAGGAAAATAAAAATCAATGGAAGCATTTTAAAACCCAGTACAAACAGCTGTTAAATCTTGTTGAATCCCCACTATTTTTATACAAGGCATAGCAGTACTTGAGTTGAAAATGATTTACAATGCACTAACATTTTAAAGATACTTTAAGATCTGATACATAAGACATCCTCAACCACTTAAGAAAAAGTTATAAAATGTATATTAAGATAAGGAAAATGACAAAAACAGAGCCACAAAAAATGAAATACCTGATACATATGAAATTGCAAACACATTTCTTCCAAATGATGCGTGCTTAATCTCTCTCACAAATTCTTTGGTGTCAGTTTTAAAGCACTGGATCCGCCCATTCTCCCTGTCTGCCACGCACAATTGGCCCAAATGAGGCACAAGGGCCAAACTGTGCGGGACGCTGAACTGGCCTGGTTTAGGATTGCTCCCAGAAGTCCCTACAGGACAAAGAAAAGCCTCAGCTGCACAGTTCACATAAGCATTCCAAGTCTGACTCTCTAGTTCTGCAATTTCCCAAAATCCTGATAGGAAACCATTACACATATGGAACCAGGGGACAAATAAAGTGGGTGATAAATTTATCTGGTAATATCTCTTACCTGCAAACATGTTACAGGTTTTCTATTTGGACACATTTTCTGGTGGCAGCAAGCATTTTCCTTTATGAGGCCCATGTGCGCACATGCGCCTGTGTCCATGCGTGTGCGTGTGCGTGTGTGTGAGACTGAGTCAACTGCATGTATACAGTAGTCTCGTTTTATTTTTTTTTTTTCCCCACTGTGGAGGACACTTCAATCCTCAAGAATGTGAAGAGCGGCCAATGTCTGGCTCCTGGTGACAGTGACTAAGATTTGCAAATAGTGGTTAAGAGTCCTACAGGTACCTTCTCCCCACTGCGTGATGAACTCTCCTCTCGGGGAGAACTGCACAATCCGGCTGTTGCAGTAACCATCAGACACATAGATGGCGCCGGTGCCTGGATCCACGGCCACATCAGTGGGCTGGCAGAAGTGATTTTGGTCACTCCCTGGTTGCATGCTCCTTCCCAGGATTAAGAGAGGCCCTTTACTGTTTGGATCCAGTTTGAATACCTTAAAGAAAGAAAGAAAAAAAAAAAACCTTACCTACCTTTCTGTGGTTATTATCACCCTATTTCCATTTGCACAAGCAACTAGAGTATCAGCTCCCAGATACTCAAACCAAGATAATTTTTAGAACTCCATGGGGCCTTAGAAATCATCAAGTCTGAACCCTTCACTTAATAAATAAGCCTATAGAGATTAAATGATTTGTTTGAGGTTATCTAGTTAATAAGTAGTGAATAGAGACCAGTACATACATATTCTATTCCACCTACCTCCACACTTACTTTTTGTTTTTCCTTAGCTAACAGTAAAATGATCTCCAGATAACACATGAGCAATGTTTACTGAGATGATGTATGAAGATTGCTGAAAGAACAATTTAATGATCCATAACTAAGTCTTCTGAGCTCTAGTTTTTGTATGAATTCTTTGCCACCTATATCATACTTAACAAGCTTATCTTACATAGGGGAAAGACCCAAAGACGCTTCTGTGACTGAAATATAGTATCTCTGATAAAGGACAAGAGGTTTGATTTTTATACATATATATGTATAAATAAATAAAAATATATATGCACATATACATATACATATTTTTTTAAACTAGGGACCACAGCTCAATTTGTGGAAGAGTAAGGTGGCTTAGGAAAGAAAGCATAACACACAAGTAATAAATAGAAGTAAGACCCAGAGACAGAGGAAATAAAAGCAAATGTAGAAAGCCTACACTTGCCTTTAAGAAGGAAGTCAGAGGAACCCATGGAGATACTCTAGCAATGCTCCAAGTTTGGCCCTAAGCCTGTTGCCAGCCCCAGGGAGAAGAATGACTTGATATTGATATGTGATAAAATTCACATATTAACTTTTACCAGCACTGAGTTCTAACAGACATGTTAAATGTGGATTGGTATTTTTTATGAACTGAATATCTGTGTCTTGCAGATTCGTGATGAAATCCTTACCTCCACTGTGATGGTATTAGGAAGTGGGGCTTCTAGGAGGTAAGGAGGACATAAGGGTAGAGCTCTCATAAATAAAACTAGTACTGTAGGAAGCAGAGATGCAAGAATGTGCTTTCACTCTTTCTTTCCATCACGTGAGCATGCAGTGAAAACTTGGTTTGAAACCCAGAGGGAGGCCCTTCGTAGAACCCAACTACCCAGGTACCTTGATCTCAGACTTCCAGACTACAGAGTGGGGTGAAATAACTTTCTGCTGTTTATAAGCCACTTCTGTTTACAAGCAGAAGTCAGACAGAGCTGTTTCATTTCTTATGATAAACTTACTGGGTCATGAAGAAGAGTCCGACATATTTAGAGCATTTTGAAAACTTAACCCTATTATCTTCTATTTGAATGCTGCCAGATGGGAAGATTACCTGATGGAGAGCCACGTCTGTGACCCAATAATTTCCATCTTTATCTATACTCAATCCATGTGGCAAGTAAAACCTGTAAAATAAAAATGATGGTCTCATTTTGTATTTCTTTCTCAAGCTTACATAAGAGTAATTTCCTTCTAATTCATCGATAAAGGCAATAAAGTTATTAAGTGTCTATTTGGATTATTATAGAAAGCCAAAATAAATTGTTGAATGAAAATACCTGTTATAATAGGGGCCTCCTTAGAAAAAGTATAATATTTAATCCTATGAAAATCTATAAATAAAGCTTACAAAAATTATAAATATTTATTATAAAGTGTGGTAAAAATCACAAATATTAACGTTTTAGTAATATGTACGAAACAAATTGTTTAGAGAAATAACAATGGATTTCTATAGTATAAATAACTAAAATATACTTTAAAGAAATTGAATTTTAATATAAAATACTAAAAATATGACTGAGATGCTTCCAAGTGCCCACAAAGACAATAAAACGCAGGGCTGTGGTCATCCCGGCAAAGTGAAGTGAAAGGCTGGATAGATATTAGGGTAAGGTGATCTGTGTAGCAAATCCCTCTGGGTGATCTATGCTAGAGCATTATGAGCTAATGCAGATATAAGCCACAGGTTTAAGGAACCTGGACAGAGTTAATCGACAGAGGGGCAGTATGTTCAGGTGGTTCTGGGCAAATGACATCTGACAGTCCAAAAGCCTTATCTGTCAGCTTCTTGCCTTAATATAGCACTGGTACCACAGATCTTCTTTTACAAGCTAAGGCTGTACCTATCTGATCTTGGCTAATTAACAGATGTATATGGTGGCTGAAAGTGAAGGTTATGATTTGCTTTCAACAGACACTCACTCCAGCCAAGCTGACTTTGCAGTAGTTGTTTCAGCTTTCTTTCCTAATTCCTTTCTGGAATATGGATGCCTTTGTTTGGATACAGCTCCAATCAGGTTCAACACAGAGTGGTGGAGCTGGTATTAGAATCTGGCTTCTGACTCATCATCTGAGAATACTATTTAAAAAATCTAAGCCTCATTATTGCCATGTCCACAAGCAGCTGCTTCCAAAGCAATGGCTCCCTGCATTTTGAAGGAGACAGCCATGCCTGTGCCTCAGCAGATGGAGTAGGGTATAGTTCTTGAAGCTGCCAGGTCACAAAGGCTGAGGATACTCTGTAACCAGGTGTCCCTTTGTTTCAATAACCATGAAAATCAGCCAACATTTTGTTTTGGCTGCCAAATGCCATCTAGGAAATAAGACCAAATAGCGAGTGGCTTTTGAAGTCAAATTACACGTGCGTGCTAAGAAAAGCTAAAAACGATACGTTTTTAGCCTTCATTTCAGATGGGGAGAAGCTCTTTTTTCTTACTGGTGATTACTTGATGAGTTCAGTATGCAACTTTTCTGCTGAAGAATTTTTTTAAAATCATAGGCTCTAACTGACTATCAGCTCAGTTCACTGTGTGCATTGGTGGCTCTTTCATGCTTGACTGCATATTAATATAGCCATACTGGCTGCACCCCAGATGAAATTAGAACCTAATATTTTTAAATTATAATAAAAAATTTATATATATAATATATATGTATATATGTATACAGGATACAATGTGATGCAATGATACTAGGATACAATAGATAGTGATGAAATCAAGCTATCACACGCATAACCTCAAATACTTTTTGTGGTGAGAATGTTTGAAATTTATTCTCAGTAATTTTGGAATGAGCAAAGGACCTGGATAGCAATTACTCAAAAGATGACACACAAATGGCCAATGGCTATCTGAACATAATTTTTTTAAGGCTCACGAGTTATTCCAATATTTAATTAAGACTTAGAAACGCCTACCCAGAAAATGAAAGATGGAATAGCCAAATTAGTTTCTTGTTTTCTTAGAAAGATAGTTGTATGATGTACTTCTTCAAGACTCAGTGATAAAATTTATACCCAATATAAGCAGCACAAGTCTTAATATGAGTGATTTAACTCACAGGTTTTTTCCACTGGACTGGAGTACTGCAGCATTATTTGGATCTATAACAAGAATGGTATCATCTTCAATTGGCCCAAGTCCTCTTTGTTGGTAAACAAACTTGCTGTCAAAGGAGCTAAATAAAATACATTAAAATGGAAAACAGACAATCAGAAAATCCAGTAAACTTAAGAAATACAGTCTACTCACTTTTCTCAGTTTAGCACCCCCCCCACCAAAAAAGCCTGAGATATATTTGACTTTCTGCTCTGTCTTTTGTATTCCAATATATCTCATACATATTAGGGCTCTCCATGGTGCTTCCACATTGGTTTTTCTGGAAAATGTAGTCTCAGATCCGATGGTCTACAATCTTCATTTTCCAAAGATTCCCAGCTGGTTCATGTGCCTAGTAGAGTTTAAGAAACACTGACCCAGAACTTCTAAAGTAGCTAAGAGTTTTGAAAATTCTCTGAATTTTATAATTCAATCGATATTTTCTCCCCAGGTGACTTATTTGAATCTGCCCCATGATGATAATGATACCGGGAAGGTAATGACCCAAAGCCTGTGCCCCTGTGTTTTCCGTAGATGCAGCATGTGAACACATCCTCTAAGAAGAGTCACAGGACGTTCAAGATAGTTAAACACAGAAGCAAGAATTTCCTCTTAAAAATATGTTGAGAAACCACAAATGTTTTTACACTATAGCTTTTCTCTAAGTTCAAAATGGACAACTATTGAATATTAAGTTTAAAGGTGAAAATGACTAAGACAATTTCTGCTTTTTAACTCTACATTTTAGATTACTATAAAATATTAAGTATATATATATTAAATTTATATTCTTATCTCAATAAGTAAGCATAGCAATACATTCCTTAAATTGACAGTTATTACAGATGCTTTGCTTACTTCAATTCCTGCTTGAGACATTACAGTAGTCCTCCTTATGCTTGCAGCATGTACCCCAAGACCTTAGAGGATGCCCAAAGCCACACAGAGTACCAAACTGTATATACACTCTTCCCTTTTCCTAGACACACTGTATTAGTCAGCTTTTTGTTGCTCTGAGCAACGGCCCAAGAAAAACTACTTAGAGGAGGAAATGTTTATCTTGGCTCATGGTTTCAGAGGTTTCAGCCCACAGTTAAGCGGCTCCAAAGCAGAATCATGATGGGTGAAAGGCATTGTGGAGACATCTGGTCAACTCATGGAGCCAGGAAGAAGAGGGCAGGCGAACAGCCAGGGAAGAAGGGGTCAGGGGCCAGACAGAGTCGCCAAAGTCCCATCCCCATGACTCACCCAGACACACCCACAAGTGTACTTTACTGATCTGCTAGGCTTCTCTCAAGTGGAGCAAAATGACAATAAAGATTAACCATCACACTTACATATCTATGATAATGTTTTGGGCATAAGTTAAGCACAGTAAGAGATTAGCAACATTACTAATAAAATTTTAAAAAATTATACTCTAACAAAATTGGCAGCATCCCTACTCTTGAATTTTGGCAAAATTTAAGTAAAATAAGAGGACATGAACACAGGCACTGTGAAACCTCAAGTCAGTCTAGAGACGCCTGCCGAGTGAATATTGGAAGAGTGGTGGATACGATGAAAAAAGGGGTGAATTGCCTCCCAGAAAGGCTGGAAGTATTTTATCATGCTAAATAAAACACCACACAAAACCTAAAGTGCATTTATTTCTGGAATTTCTCATTTAATATTTTCACACTATGGCTGGCTGCAAGTAACCGAAACGATGGAAAGCGAAACCACAAGTAAGGGGGAATGACTATATATGTCAATGAGACACATAGCAAAGATGAGCAACAAATAATCAACTTGTATTTTCAAAAAATGTGTGAGGTAATCTTACAGTTGAGTGTGAGATTTCATAAAAAATATAAATATAAATATAAATACGCATATTTTCCAGTGAGATGATTTCAATGAATGATCAACAAATATTTCTGTAAAATAGAATTTCCTTTACAGCATTGGGAAGAGCTGTGAAAAATTATTAATATTTTGTAGCTCCACTGGATGAACAATGGAAGAACCTGAATAACATCAAATATTTATTGAGATATATTTACAATTTGGAAAGGTGACAGAACTCTCAAATCTGAAATGTACCCATTAGTTAGTTAGTTGATACTTTCATGTAACTTATGTAGAATTCCAGCAGGAAAACAAAACAATGTAAATTGTTTTCTCTTGCCAATAAAAGTATTCATCACACGTTTATCTCAGTTTCTTAAATATTAGTCTTCAGGGTGTATTTTTCCTGAAAGATAACAATAAGTCCCTGAAGGAGTCCTTATTAATGATGCATTCAGCTGAGCACAAAATATTGATTCAGCTTTGTCAACCTAAAACTTAAGTAAAACTGTTTACCTATGCTATTTTGTGCAGTTAAAACCACATGGTGGTATCTAGAAAAAAAATGTATAAATTTATGAAATGAAAGTTGATGCTACAAAACAGATCTAAGATATTCATAAGATATTCATGGAATCTTTATTAAACTGAAACGCGAAATTTTGCTAGAAAGCAATATAAGGATACAGAAGGTATTAGTAAATCATGAGAGACTGGCACAAGGCAAATAGGCACTCACTCGTTGCCACTATGAACACCAAGGAATTTTCCTGTATCTGAAATTATTTTGATACGTTATTTATATAACACATCCTAAGTATTTCTCTATTAAATATGGCTAATGGATTGATCATCAGTTTTTTTGAACTTCACTATGATATTGGATAACTAAAGTTCAGCACATCAAGAAAGCATGTTCTAAGTTTCACAACTATGTGTTATAGAATGAAGACTCCTTAACTCCCCCTCCTCTACTGGGTATTAAATTTAGGGCATCAGATGCTTAGCAAGTGGCCTAGTACTGAGCTACCTCCCCAGTAAACTTTGAAAATTTTAATTTTATTTTGCTAAACTGCCCAGGTTGGGGTCAAACCTAAAATCTTCCTGCCTCAGCCTCCTGAGTGGTTGGAATTACAGGCATGAACCACCATGCTGGTCAATAGCTTGTCTAAGGTTTAAATTTCAAATTCCTCATTATTCATAAACATTTCAGGGCTTTGCAAATGCATAATAGATATCTAGATAATGTGAAAACCATGCTACCCTTAATTATTAGGAATCATAACATTTTCCCTTTGTTATTAAAGGGAAATTTTCATTGAAATAATTGTAGACTCACACGCAGCTTTAAGAAACGCTATACAGATCATCTGTGTATACTTTACTCAGTTTCTCCAAATGGTCGTCTTCTGCAAAACTGTATGTAGTAACACAGCTAGGATGCTGATATTGATCAAATCCACTGTTCATATTTACATTTCCCTTTCCTTTCATATCTTAAAAAATTTCACTGATTCTTAGTTTATTTGTGTGGTCATAGAATATACTCATGCATTCCTTTTCTACTTCACCTCTCTCTAAGATTTAGTAATATAGAAAATTAACAAATTCTCACAATTCTTACTAAATGCCATCTCTTTTATATGTAAACAGGGTTTTGATTCATCAATGACAGCTAATAATTGTGGCAGTCCAGTGGAGAGTTGCATATCCTGAAATCCACAGACATACAGTGAAATTCTATAATTTAAAACATTTCATATAGCGCTAGTGTTTTTCTCCAGACACTCACATATTTAAAAATATACATTTTACGTACTGGCGGCCACGTAAGACCCGAGCCACAGACCCAAAGGTCTATGTTTGGCTTCCAAAAAAAAAACTGTTAAGGAAGAGATAAACTATCTGGACCCACAGTTCTGTGTCAGTTAGGTCAAAGGAAAACATTGCAGCTGATGAATAGGCGAGTGAAGAGTACTCTTTAATAGTGCTACTGTTTTGTTTTGCTCATAAATAAACAATGTATCAAGTAATTAATGTTCTGTCATCACAAACAATATGAATATGGACACCTACACCTACAGTCTAGAAATTTCAATATTTTAGTGTGGTAACAAATAATAAAATGAGCTAATTTTAGGCTCATCAAATTTTATTTCATTATCTACTTTTTGGTCTTTTAACAGTGAATTGTGAAATAATAAATGAAGAAACTGATAATAAAATTAGGGAGTAAATATATTAGATCTTGTTAATCACAAGTTGGATCCATAGGAAATATCAGAGTTCTCTACTTAAAATGATACATATTTCCCAGTATGTTGCTATAATGTAACGCTTGAACATTTGCATTTTTTTTTACTTGCCAGCCTAAATTACACTCATGTCATCTTTATATAAAAAGGCATTTTACATATTGCATAAAACTAGCCATTTTCCATATCTTTATGATTATATTCATTATTATTATTGCCCTTTCCCTGTGTCTCCTAAGGGTCTCAGTGAGAAAGTAAGTTTTGAATGTACCACTTGGAATCTATTCATGTAGCTACATTCCTTAAAAAGAGAAAAAATGACATGAAGGAAACAATTTAACAAAGCAAAATTCAGAGAGACAACACTATTAATACCCCTTAAATATATTAATTTACTTTAGCAACACAAATAACAGATAAGAAAACAGAATTCTTAGGAAGAATATAACTTTAAAGGAATGAACCACAACTCAATAGGCCTGATCCTGTCATTTAAAATCTCTGTGACACCCTCTAACAGATGCCTGTATGTTTAAGCTGCCAATATCAAGGGACCTTCAGTCACTCAATTGATTGATGATCTGGCCCTAATCCTTTCATTTGAAATGGCCGGAGTTTCTAGAACTAATGGCTGGTCTCTGGTGCTACACAGGGCAAATAAAGAAATAAGTAGATTTTTTTTTCTAAAATAAGAAAATCCACCTCCTCCACATACATGCACCAAACCTGCCAAAGAAACTAGTATAAAGAAAGATAACCCTTGAACAGTTCACAAATGGATGTCAGATTATGGAGCTGCATACACTGTTGCTATAGCAAACTGCTTATTTTGTGTTCTAAAGCAGCTACCCCACATTATAAAGTGTAGAGGGGTCTTTATTTCAACCACATTTAACTTTTTACAGGATATAATAATACCCTGCACATTTCACACAGTGCCTGGAGCATTGATGATTTTTATTTGCTTCTCTGAAAAAGAACTCAGCTGAAAAGACTGCACTGAGGCCTATGGCTGGAATTCATCAGTTCTTTATTTTAGCAGTTTGAATTCCCCATTAATGATTTTGCACATTAGCAGCTAATCAAACAGTTTAAATAAGGCTGAGAAGAAATGCTTTGCTATATTCACACGTGCAAAAAGAGCTAGACTAAGGAGAAAATAAACTTTGGTGCCATCAATCAAAATTAAGGGAATGCAAAATAAATAATAGCAACAGAAGAAAGAAGTGAAATATAATGTTGTAATTATATAAATTAGGAAGCTAAAGAAAGAACCATAGGTCTCCATGTGTGACAATAAATTAAAGTGTATCGTCAATGTTAGGAAAGCAAAAACATAGCATGCAAAAGCCAGACACTCCAAATGGGATATAGTTTAATATTATGTTTAAAACACTTACTTCTGAGTACATATACATATTGAAACTAAAATCCCTGAGATGAGGAAACTAGAAAGACTGACAAAGCCAGTATGACTGTTTAGTGTCTGATAGACCTAGACTTACAGACACCGCAAATAGGATGGAGAGAACAAAGAATGAGATATCATGGTACAAGCCTCTCTGGATTCTCTTCAGTCACTAAGGCCACAGGGGGACAAGTAATTCAACAAAGTACATTCTGTCATTCAACAGTATGAGGCAACTATTAAACCTTTCATTTAGACAAAGAAACAAAATCAGGGAATACACAGGTCTTGATGCAAGTCTTAAAGCTAGGAAACTGAAAGCAAGATTCAACTCCAGGTCTCTTATCTTTTAAAAATGTGGTTTTCTCCTACTAACATTCTTCACTAGATTGGAGATCTCCCTGATTCAAATTCAAGGCACAAAAGTAGAAGACATGGAACAGTAGTAAAACAAACAAGATGAACTAAGGAAACTGGCATGAAGCAGGGAGTAAATGGCTTAAACAAGGTGGAAAAAGATAATATGAAAGAAGGGTGCAATAAATAATTTTTCTATTGGACTCAGTTTTCTTTTTGATATAAAGACAGCAGGTGCCATTCAGTAGCTTTGACTTCTGTATTGCAGGCCAAATTAAATCTTAAGATATGAAAATATTGCATATGTAGAGGCAGATATGTTAACTGAGACTCTAGAAAACTGGTGAGGCAAACCTTGAATTTTTTTTTTTAGGTTACAAATTATATAGATTTATAGAACAATAGATGTAGACAAAATTCTACAAAACATTGACAAAAAGATGGTTTGTGAGTTATCTGAAAAATTCCTTGAAGAACACAAGTTTCCTATGAACTATTCACATTTTATAAACAACACTGATAAAGATAAGAAAGACACGTTTATCAAACAGACCTAACACAAGCACAAGAAGGACAGTTCATTCTCTGTTAATTCAGATTAAAATGACATCTGTAAACTGAAAAAATGCTAAATCAATAAAACGAAACACGAAGTCTTTACTTCAATATCTTAGAAGCACTGCATGAATATAAATTTTCAATAAAAACTTTCACATAATCTCAGGAAATATATTTGAACATTTTAGTATATTATAAATTCAATATGAGGCACCATAGTGATAAAACTGCTGAAAAGTGAATACAGTCCTTTTGTACTACTAGATATCTAGAAAGTAGTTACATCATCAGTGAGACACAGTATATGATGTATTGTGGGCACTTACAAACCAAACACACTGAAATCCTGAGACCAAAGTGCCTTCAGATGAAAGTAATCATGTCAGTATGAAGACTGGCTAAGGACATGAGAAATATTCAGTCTACAGAAGAGAAGTCTTCTTTTCAAAATTGAAAATATAATTGAGATGGAAAAATAGGAGAAAATTTATTCTGAATTATGGTCATGAGGGTGGACCCAGATTTGAGTTCAACACAATTAAGAACTTTATGACATCTAGATGAGTCTTACAATTAGACAGCATGTCCACACCTAGGGAACTACTTGGCACTGAAAATGTTTAAACACAGAATAAATATTCAAGACGTGTGCACTGGGCAAGAAGATTCTCTGTGGACGTTTGCTGCTGTGGGTGCTCAGTGTGCTGCATCATCCCATTTGTAGGAATGAGACCTCAGCTTTCCACTGGTGATTCAATATTCTGAACCCCACTCTCAGCCCACTTGCTCCAGACGATGTTGAGTTTGCTCTCCTATTCCAGGGGTAGAACAAAAGACAGGCCAAGCCGAAGAGTAGATTTCATTCTTCAGTCCACAGTGATTGGCTCAAGGATGGAGAAGATAACTGACAAGGAATGCTACAAAAAACTCAACCTAAGAATCTTCTGTGGATGTATCAGGGATTATAGACTGTATCTTCTAGGAAATTAGTGTGATAAGGTGATTCTGAGCTTTGGAAGGACAGCTTAGTCAAGGCCTAGAAACAGAAACTAGGAGAAAACGAGTTGAAAAACTGATCTTGGTGATGGTGTTTGGGATACTATATCTCTCAAAGTTTTCATTTACACGAAGTAATGAATTTTTTCTTTCCCTAAACTAGCTTGCATTGGGTTTTCCCTGCTATTGGTTACAGAAAGAATCAGCGATGGTAATAACTCCCAAGGTCCCTTCCAACTCCACATGAAGAAATGATAAATGATATGAGGCACCTAACAATTAGGGGCAAGACTGGGAGTTTAATTAAGTTGTATGTGATGTGAGTTCCGCTTGGTAAGACCTAACCATAGCTGAGATACACGAAAGGAAGGCCAAGAAGCAAGCCTTTGATTGCGGTGGTGATTTTAAGACAGAGACCCAGGAACAGCTGTTACTGAGAGAAGAGCTACCCAGCTCCTGCTGGGAGGCATTTAAAGATTAAAGAGCTTCAGCTGCCATGCTGCCCTAACATCAGGGCAGACAAGAGGTTCTTTAAAGTTTCATTACTCCCTGCTGGCAATAGGCATTTCTTAGTTCGCTAGAAGAAAATTCTTACAGTAGTCATGCTGAAGAAAGGGACACACAAAAGAAAAATGGAAATCAGATCGAGAAAGGAAGTCATCATTTTTCAGAGGTTAAGTGATTTTTTATTACTGTTGTTGTTATTATTATTATTATTATTACTATTATTATATTAGTGACCACGCTCAGTTAGTATGGTTAAGCAGAAGAGTAAAAGCTAATCCATCTAGGTACAAGAGCTGGGAGTTTGGCTCAATGGCTTAAGCGCCTACTTGGCAGCAGGCATGAGGTTGTGAGTTCGATCTCCAGTACCGACAAAAAAACAAAAAAACGAAGAAACAAAACACAGTTCATCTTATCAGGTACAGGTAATAATGAAGCATAACTGTACTTATAAAGACAGTTGATGCAATGATATCAAAGGAGCTTTAGGTCATGAATATTAATTAGGGATTATTATTAACCTCGAGCACTGCTTTATACACAAAAAACCTGACCATCTGAGAGGTATGTGATAGAGAGAACTTCGGTGTGATTTACAGCAGGTCCCTGCCTTATGGAACTTAGAATTTTTTGAACTTGAGAACTAGAATGAGAAAGGGTACAAGGAAAATTATTATAGTATTTCTCACTTTTTTATACAGAGTGTAACAACAAGAATGTGATTTCTATCTTACCTTCAAGTTCTATCATTTCATCAGTACATCACAAATTATAGAGAAAGGCATTATCTTGTTCTTTGCACAGTCTTTGGAATTTTTAATGGGGAAGAAAAACTATGTAGTCTGTTTAGTTTACATAATTTGGCATGTAAGTGGTAACTTGGTTCACGAACACTTTTGTTTTTGAATAATTTGGCTCCCAAACAAAAGCATTTGACAAAATTTTTGTTTTTGTTTGCGAACTCTACACTGGGTGACAAAGATGACCACAGCCACCTTTCCTATACAAACACAAACAAGGTCATCTTTTCCAAAATGGTGAAACAAATTAAGTTCATGAACTGAGGCACCACTGTATATAAATGAAGGATGGTTATGCATGGTGACCATTCAAAGAACAGAGACAAATGTAATCTTTTCTTTGAACAAATACATTTTCCTTTAAAAAATGACCACAAAGTAATCTACTGCTAATTCTCTTCAGGAATAATGAAGCAGAGAGTTGGAAACAGATCTGAAGGCTACAAAAGACTTGCAAAGCAGCTAGAAGCCAACAGGCAATACCAGAAAAGGTGAGGGAAAGAGAGATAAGGACCACTTTCACGGAAGAGATAAAGATGAAGGAGAAAGAAGAAACAGAATCAATGAGTAAAATTGGCAGTTTTCATTGAAGTTTTGCATTTTCAACAGCAATGATTGGTTGATTCTATTTAGCAGGGAAACATCAGGGTTTTGGCAATAAAATCAGAGTTTATGTGCACAAGATAGTGAAAGCTACATGCCAGGAAAAATGCAGTTGTTCAGGTAGGACTACCACATAAGCCATAGGCAATACTCTTATGTGGCTCCTGTTTCAAAGTTCTGTGTCATTTCTAACCCCAAGCTAGCCTTTACTGATGGCTTTTTTCAAGTGAACCATTTCAGCCTCTGCAGTTTAGTTGGAATGGGTACCACATTCAAATAGAAACTTGAACTTTGTCCAGTTTAGCTTTAACCAGCTGAAACAGTATCAATGGGAGAAAATGATGCTGTAATTTTCTTGTCTGGTAAAATGTGGTCAGAAGCCCATGCAGAAAACGTAGCAATATCATTAAAATGAAGAGCAAGTTACAAGGAATAGTAATAGTTTCCTTTTAAAAGCACTTGTTAAAATACCATTAGATGCTCAATAACAACTAAAATGATGTAAAAGGGATGTGTAAGTGGAATGCTGAGTTCGATTGTTTGCTTTAAACTCCAAAGCGATCTCTTTCTCAGATTCCACTTGCAAGTTTGACATCTAGAAAGGACAATTAAAGCAGTACCAAAGCAACCAGTTTATTGTGAAATACTGATTGAATTCCACCTTCAACTGCACAAAGAAAACTACATATATTCACATACATGTAAGTGAGGGTAAGCAACATGTCTCAAAACAGAGGAAACACAACTGAACTACACATGTATAATCTCAATTTTCTGCATGAGGTCCTATAGTTGTATGAAAGAAGAGTCACTAACCTTAACAATATTTTAAATTTTACCTTTGTATGTAAACTTGTACAAAAAGAAATGAATAAATGGATATTCATTTCTCACGAGAATTAAAATAACTTGCTAAATTTTGGAGCAAACGTAAAAATTCCATCACCTTAATGTGCTTACAGTCTTAAAGGCAGTATCCTCAAGCAGTTAAGTATGCCAACTATGGAAGAGCCTGGCTCTTCCACTGGCTAATGTGGTATTGGGCAAAACACTTGGTTTTTCATCTGTAAAATATGACTGATGATGTTGATAAGACTGCCTGTTAGGTAACTTATATAAACATTAAGAAAGCTGATGGACCCACAGTAAATAAATTTTAGACATTTTTATGAAAATCCACTAAGAAGGTGGTAGAAGACAGAAGGAAAGGTTAGAAAGAGAAACGCAGAGAGGAGACACTAGACATTTGTCCTAATAGTGTTTTTAAATCATTAATGCTCATAAGAAGGGCAAATTTGAGCAATCAAATTAATCTATATGAAAACGCGAAGGCCAAGGTACTATTTGTATACTAAACTGCAGCAATCAGAAGGTTGCTGTCAATGTCATGGAATGAGCTGAGAGAAAGAGAGTCCAGTGGCCTTAGTCATTCTCCATCCAGAATAGGAAGAGCGAAGAGCTGTACTATAGTAGGTCAACAAGTAACCTTTCTTAGTTGATTGTTTATTATGGTAACT
The DNA here is from genome assembly GCA_004363535.1 of Dasyprocta punctata. NCBI lineage: Eukaryota > Metazoa > Chordata > Mammalia > Rodentia > Dasyproctidae > Dasyprocta > Dasyprocta punctata. The sequence goes on from RJWM01002411.1 coordinate 48,409, forward strand.
CTCTTCCAAGTCTTGGAATGTTTCAACAAGCACTGAATAGACTAATTTTAACATTTTTCCTACTAAGAAAAGAAGGTAATTTCAAGTAGAAGAGAGCAAAATAAGCAGGAAGAGCTGCAGATTGTCAATGCCTTCTTGCCATAAATTAGTGGGTGAGACTACTTTGTTTTAAAGCATGTCTCCTTTTCTGTTAATCATCACATACACCAGCCATGGTGAACCTTTTAGAGACCAAGTGCCGAACCACAACCCAGAACTCACTTATTTATCTCAAAGTACCAACACGGCAAAATAAATCTGAATACCGAGTTCAGAAAACAACTCTATATTAACTTCTTTAGAAAAACAACAACTCTATTTTAACATCTTTTGTCTTAATAGAAAAGCACAATAACACATGTCACAGGTTTGCCACCAATGACATACACTATTAAGAGAACAAATATGTTTTTCTCATAAAAATCATCATCATGCCGGGTGGTGAGGAAATGTAAGGCATACCTGCAAAAATAATTCTATGGAGAGAGCACAGAGAAAGAGGGAAATAAATAATCAAAAGTATTTTTGTAGTGTAGATCTGAGATATCTCCCAAAGATCAAGGGGTGGGAGTAGCCAGCTGGAGGTGGTTGGGAAGTTGATTTGATCCTGGGAGCTCTAACCTCATTGGTGGAGTAATTCATTGCTGATTTTAGTTAAAGGGAATCATTGGAAGGTAGAGCCTAATTAGATGAAGGTCAGGATGTAGGGATACAGCTAGGAAGGGTATATTTTGTCCCTGGCCCCTTCTTGATGCTCTCTCACCTTCTCCCTCTCTCTCTCTCTGCGCCTGCTCCCTCTCCTTCTCTCCCTTTCCCCTCTCCTTCCTAACTGCTATGATGTGAGCAGTTTTGCTCCACCACAGCCTTCCCACCATGATTTCTGCCTCTCCACAGGCTCAGAAACATGAAGACAAATGACCATGGACTGAAATCTCTGAAGTCATGAGCAAAAATAAATCCTTCCTCCTTTAAGTTGTTTTTTCCAGGTAGTTTGTCATAGAACAGAAAAGCTAACACTGATATATTACTACATAGAGAATCATCACTGAGTATATTATTAATGAATAATCCTGTAAATAGTTATCAGTGGCTATGAGATCACATAAGGAAAGTTATCAGTTTTTACATAGTGCCAAAGTACAAAATCAAATTACACACACACACACACACACACACACACACACACACAAGAACGAAAGAAACTTAATAGTTCTCTCACTAGTATTTTTAATTTGGTGAAAACTGATGGACAACATTATCATTTTTATTTAGGACTTGAACAAAAATTACTTACTTTCCATCCCAGACATGATCACCTCTGTGGAAAATCACCAGGTTGTTGCTGGGGTCCAGAGCAACCCCAGAAACTTGGCCTGGTAACAGGTATATACCAGGCCAATCTATTGCTTCTTCCACATGGAAATCTAAAAGATAAATTCATACATTTAGTGTAAAAACAAAAGCTAAGACAAACATAAGAGATTCACAGTGAGTATAACACGCTCATGCAGTAAGTCACTAGATGCAAAGAAACTTTTTAAAAAAATCAAGCCGTGCTTGCCATAAAATATATCACATGCACATGCCAAGTAGCTTCTTAAAATATTGAGTTATTGTGAAGTTGTCTCAAGACTATCTGCTCCCTTTTCCTGTTGATAAGATGCCTATAAAGCCAGCAAGTGCTTAAGTTATAAAAGAGCCAATATGAAACTGCCACCTTCTTGAGAAGATTCTCGCTGTACATTAATAACTTTGGAAAATACGGCAACATAAGTGGCATGATTGGACTATAAACTATTTAAATGCTACAAATAGCAAGAATGAGTAATAAGCCTGTCTTTCCATGTATTTCTCTCAACCATCCTTCATGCCTCCTGCTCTGTCCTGAGTAAATTCCCAGTGTTCTTCAATAGACAACAGTTCTCATAATGAACTATTAACAGATTATCCCCTGTACAAGGAACTACGCATGATACCAATTTCATTTCACCTAGCTTCAGTGTTTCTATAAAGATAGATGCTTTCTTTCTTTGTCTATACTTCATTGTTTCCTAACATATGAGAAAGAAAACATGATGAAGACCCTGATTGAACAAGTTCCAAATTATTCTAGTTTCTGATCAGCATGTATTTGTCTTCACAGAATACCTGAGTTCCTTTCCGTTATTCACTTTGATAAGCATGCTCATAAATAAACAGGTACAGTATATGGAATACCTATACTAATTGGGGATATATAATTTTGAAGCTAACTATGAAAGCTACTGTAACAGTGTCAATCTTTCTTTCTTAAATGCTTCAGTGGAAGTGCTGAGTATAAAGCAGCAATCCAAGCCTGTTTTTTCTTCCACCCTTTGAAGGATGTGGCAATATGCAGTGAAATCCTCACAGACAGCCACTGAAGACTGCATCACAGGGAAGCACAGGGCTTGTATAATTTGTTCCTGATAACTCAGGAGGATGCCGAAGCGGGAATAAGTACTTTAAAATAATTCTGTCAATTATACAGAAAGGAAAAGTACCTTTTCATTTAACATTTTTACTTTTGCACATTTAATCTTTTTCTGTAACATAATTCAGCAAAACAGCACAACCAACAGGAATCCTAGACCAGTTCTGCCAACAAACTTTGCTGACGCATCTTCCACAAGTATATTCCTTAGATGTTTTTTCCACAAAGCACTATACTAGAATTTGGGAAGACGCAGAAATAAAACATGGGTTTTGGCCTTGAAGAATAAGAAGGTAGAATAGTATGATAGACATAATTAAAAAGGAATGGGGCCCACTGTGGTGACCCACACCTATAATCCCAGCACTCTGGGTTGGGAGGCTGAGGCAAGAGGATTGCAAGTTTACAACCCTGGGCAACTTAATGACTTAGCAAGACCCTGTCGCAAATGAAAAACAAAAACAACAGTAATGAGAATGCAGCTCAGTGTGAAGGCTCCAGGTTCTATCTTTAGTAAGAAAAAAATAAGGCTAGAGCATAAGAAAAAATCAGAACTAAATATTTATGACACGGAACAGTGCAAGCACGCAGAAATGGGCCCATCATCCTTACCGAGGTTTTGGGCTGGGATAGTGTGGGTTGCAAGCTTGTTGAGGTCTCCAAGAAGAGCCAACAGATGTGTCTGCACTTAAAGGTAAGGGGAGGAGGGGCCCACTGAGTATAGAAGTGGGCAGAGAATATTCTATTCAGAAAGAGTAGAGAGAGGATGTTTACACTGCAGAATGTGTGTCAAGATGTTTAGAAATCTAGAGAGGAATCCTGTGTGCGTATCAGGTGGCTGGGGGGCGGTGTCAATGGGGGACAGGAGAAGTCCACCCCAAGATCAACTTTGAACTCAGACAAGAAAATGTTTTGTTTTGCATACCATGCAAAAGAGTCTGGATTGACAAATGAAACGTAGTTTTTAGAAGTGGTGTTTTGACCTATACTATGATTAGTTCTAAGGCATATTTTATGAGCAGCAGTAAGACAGAGTCAGAGATTAATTTACTGTGGAAATATATTGGGGCACATGAGGGTGTCATTTTCACTCGTGTGTTTTGTGAAGTACCTTCCTGAGTCAGAGGACGGCGGCTGAGCTACAGCTGGCATGCCTGAATTGGCAAACAACTGTGGGCAGAGCAGTGGATGTGAACGGAGCTCTCAGATGAGTAACATCTATCATCTGCCACACTTGCTTGTCGACAGAGGGAAAGAGGTTGCAGATGGCTCCTATGTATAACCGGAAGCCACTGAAGGTTTCTAAGAAGGGGGTGACGTGGATGGGGTGAAAGTTAGTTTTAGAGATAGGGTGTAAGCCTTAGAATTATGGATGTCTAGATAGACCAACAGAAAGTAATTTTCCAAAAAAAAAAAAAAAAGTCTTAGTTTAAAGTTGTTTGATTCTTAGGTTGTACTTCATTCATTCTAATCTTAGTTGTAGTTTGTCTGTTTAGTAGTCATCTTTCCATACTCATTCACCAACTCCTGAAACTCCAGGGTGGACTCCAGGTGAATCTCAAAGTGCATGACAAGACAGATACTTAACTGCTTTTTCAGATTCTTAGAGCCCAGCACCACAACTACACAGAATTTCTTGAGGGCAGAGATTACATCTGATTCATTATTTCCTTACCAAGTCACCCAGGGACTGGCCCAACTCCAAACTCCAGCCTCTACTTGTGTACAATGTCAACTAGCATTTACACACCCTGCAGACTTATAACTCATTTGTATCACTTTTCACCCCTGGGACAGTGCTGATGACACTGTGTGAATACTTACTAAAAATGCAAATTAGCTAATTACTCTCATTAAAAAAACAGACACCTATCATGGCCCCTGGAACCTTTCACTGATTCACCAACAGGTTTTGGGAACTAAGTGCTGACGAAAGTGCAGAGACGCTAATTCTGAAAGAAAACACGCAGTGTCCACAAAGTGTATTGTTCTGGGGTCAAATATGAATTCATAAAATACTGGAAATATTGTATAAAGAATTTTAATGTCTCTTTGAATGCTCTTAACTATGATAAGCTTCGTTAAGTACTTGAAAATCTTACAAAGTATCGAAATGGATTGTTTTAAGCTTACTTTCACCAATTTTAAAAATAGCTGCTTGTCACGTGTAAGAATTTTATTGGCTAGAACTTTTTCACGAAGGGAAAGCAGTGTGAATATTTAGAACACATTTATTGAAAGATATACTTTTGGCAAAATTTTAATACAGTAGAGATGATGAATAAAAATGTATTAAATTGAACATGAAAAGCAACCTGGATTTTATAGTACCAGGTTGGAAAATTATTGTTATTTTTAACTTTATTTAAAAATATCTTTATGTTTATTAACATGATTCTGCAAAGGCTTCAAAACTTTCAAGATCTGTCTTTGTTTTGACCAGAAATTCTAGAATAATAAAAGAAGGCTGGACTCATATTCTCTCGTGTGCATCTTGGCTCAGATAACTGATATTTTGGCTTCACATCTCCATCTTTTTCTACATTAGGTAGTTGAAGGTCACTCCTTTTTAAGAACAAATGATCAGAAATAAAGATAATCATTTAGGACAGTAGCATATGCAGAAGGAGTTAATGCTGATTCTTCTTCCCATCTCTGCTCATCACTACACAAGAATCACAGAATACAGCATTACACTGAGGTCATCGCTTGTCATTTTCTCATTTGAAAGAAAGGAAACATGTTGAGTCAGTCTTCAGGCTCCAATACCAAGGGATTTATTTTTTAATCCCCTATTAAGGAAAATTTCAAATCTTTACCAAAGAAACTGTATGATAATATATAATTAGGTTCTATATTTAATGCAACATTTTCAGTAGTGAAGAAGTTAAAATGTCTAGTTTGAATTCTTCTTAACCTTCAAGAAATGACTCAAAATATGTCTAGTTAATTCTGTGTATTTATAGTTTTAGCCCGAGAGTTAAATAAAAAATTTTCACACATGACCTTGGGCAGCCATCCTTGACTCTAAACGCGAGCTTCTAAGGTCAGATTCTAAGTTCAGAGTCAAAGGATCTTTTCAAGCTTGACTGCTTATTTTTAAAAATGAGGATCTGAGAACACACTAGAGGAAATGATACTTGAAAAACATGTATATGTTATTTCTAATACATATGTATATATATACATACGTATCAACTATTTAGCCATTGAATCTGGCAATTTTGGTAACAATTCATTGTTATTTCTGAAAGTTCATGAAAATATGTGAAAAAAGACCTCTTAAGATTTTTAAATGGCTTTTTTTTGAGTGACATTTAACACCTTTTATAACAAGTATTTTATGTTATGATGAACCCTTGCATTCACTGTAAATAAAGATGAAGGTATTGCCTCATATTGCCATATGTTTAGAAAAAAAGTACTACTGATGGAAAAAAATCAAACATTACTACTAAACTTACATAAAAAAAAAATCACTAAAAGAATTATACACCTTTCCAGGAAAGAGATTAATGTCAACATTAGTGATCAACGCTGCTTTCACATGAAATTATTAATAAGTATTTAAAAGGGCATTCATTTATCTGTGTTACACAGGGAGCATCAGAGTTGAGTAAAGTTGAAAAAATATAATTTCAAACCCAGAATTTTGACTTAATTTCACTATAACAAGGCTTTTCACATTTAATTTAATGCTAAGGAAAAAGAGCCAGATAAAATCACTAGAATATTTCCACACAACCAAAATGTGAGAGTTGCTGTTCCTACACTTGAAAAATTTCATTCCTGGGAAGGAAGATGCTTTATTTTGGTCAGGGAAATGTCATTCATCAGAGGTGCCAGCAATAACTATAATTAACTAAAACTACAGGAAAAATACTTATATCGAAGTCAGAAAGGAAACAAGGATTAATTACAATGTTTCATTTAATTGAAGAGAAGTGAGAAAAAGATAAGATATGACTAGGGGCTCAAATGCACTAGCAAAATTAAAGTTTCTTTAACTGCAAATGCCATTTTCTTCCTTTGCTTCTCTCTTTCTTTTTTCTTTTCTTTTTAGATAGGGTCTCTCTATGTAGTTCAGGCTGGCCTTGAACTCACTACATAACTCAGGTTAGCCTTGAACTCATGCAGATCCTCCTGCCTCAACCTCCAAGGGCTGGGATTATGGGTGCACCACCATACCCAGCTGAAATTTTTATATTGGTCAAACTGGATACTCATTCAGAATGAATGACCAAAGGTGATCCACACATGCAGTTGTTACAGTTGTAGACAGAGATGACTAGGTGCCAGGAGAGATTAATCTTCCTATCCACCTCCCTAGTTTATATTTTTGTGAGACGCAGAATCACAAAGTGATTAAAAATCAAGATTTAGGAGGGAGCTTGCCTGGCTTTATGTCTTGGTCATTTGAAGGGTGGCACTTTGGGGATGCGAGTTAACACATCTCAGTATTTCCTTCTCTAATATGGATTTGTAAATAGGGGTGTTGTAAGAGTTAAATGAATTAAGCATCTACTTAGTTCAAAGTATGTGCTATTTACTGTGTGTATTGTTATTATTTGCTTCTTTGGAGATGAATATTCAGCCTTGTGCAATTTATTTGTTTCTTGTTATTATTCTCTTCTCCTCTCAAGGTGAAAATTCAGCAAATTATTTTACTTTTGGAATTCTGTAAGACTTTATGAGAGGTAAGCATATGACTGAAATTATGTTATAGGTGGGAACTGTAAAATTAAATGATACTTGTTCTTAGGAATTACTGAAGAACTCAGTGTATCATAAGAATAATTAAGGACCTTATGAGTCTTCTTATCTAATCAGAAGTGTCATTCAAATGCAGATACATTTTATGAAATCCAGAGGTTAACAATCTATGCTGAATCAGCCTTCCATATGGTGGTATATAGTAATGCAATAACATCTGCGAGCTAGAACAGCTATCTGTAATTTTTCATTGATTTTTCAGTAAGTCTAGCTTCAAGAATGTAGCTAGTAAAAGACACCTTAGATTTTATTTCTACTCTATTAATGTTATCTCAATATCAATACTAAATTACTACCAATATCGAATACATTAAATATAAAAAGGAGTACATTTACTTTGTAGTTTCCCAAGTCGAATATCTTCACACTGTATATCACATATCACTTGCCATATATCAAGGTAGGCCAATGATCAGAAATTTGAAGAGCTACAAATTCCCATTCTGATAGAACACTGCCAAACAATTTCTCAACTTAGTAATAATATATTGCAAGAAAATTCTCTCGTAAATGCTGCTTAAGATAAAGTACTATATATTTATAGTTTGGCATTTAGTTTTTCAGAATCTCAATCCAGCATGACATTAAGGTACCAATAATAACTGTAATTACTGTTAGTGTTTATTAAATTCTTTCTGTGTGCCAAACGCCATTCAAAATACTATTAATGTCTAATTGCATTTAACTCTCCTTTCAACTCTACTGGACAATTACAATTTGCATTTGACAGACTAAAAATTTAAAGTAAAACTCAGAGAATGGCAATAATACAAATGTGCCAAGCAACTACAGAGTAAATGGTACAGTTGAGATTCAAAGCCTGGTAGTGAGGCACCAGAGCTTGGATGGAGTTTGTCTGTTACGTTATATTACGCCCATGAAGTAGTTCACAAATTTTATTTTGGGTAAATGCAGAATTGCTTGGGGGACGCTACACTCTGTGTGTAGATATTTGTACTCCTAGAAATGTAATGAAAACATAAGACTTAACCATCTTGTTTTGAAGAATGTGAGGGACTTTCTCATGTATGCAAAGCTGAAAGATGTCATTGAACTCTTTATGCTACTTAATACCCACTGATACCCAACTCTTAATGAGTCAGAGAACTCACTTTAAAGACACATGTTAGGGATAGGATCCTAGTGGAATCTTGATCAAACTGAAGGTCTATAAAAAGACTGAGTTTTCATGTATTCTTGGGCCTACCACATAGAATCACATCCAGATTTTTGACTTGATCCATTAATCGCAACACTGAGCCCTCAAAATTCAAAGCCTAATGCCTGACTGCCAGACTTTGATCCCAACTGTACCATTTACTCTGTAGTTGCTTGGCATGTTTGTATTATTGTTATTCTGTGAGTTTTACTTTTAATTTTTAGGCTAGTGAATGAGGATTGTAACTGTCCAATGGATGGGACACATCACGCTATTGTAGTTCCAACATACAGGCAGTTGAATGAAATTGAAAGTACTATTGAAAGCACCCCTGTTTGGGGTTATTCTTATGGATACATAAGAACATGGTTCTGAGTGAAAGCCTCCAGCTTCTATGCTGTGAGGGTCTAGAACTATTTCTGAACTGGGAGATCAAGTCAAGTACTATTTGACTGAGAAAACTCTACTGAAATACAAGGAACTGGAAGGTGCACATTTGAAGTCGTAAGATTCAAGTTTTAAATTTAGACTCTGTGACCTCATTTAAATAAGTTAACTTACTTTTGCTTCAGTTTCTTCTTTGGAAAATTGGAAATATGTCTTGAAGATTTCTGATATGGCTATGGCCCATAATGTTAACACAATAGCCTTACATTTTTGTTTTAGTAAAAATCTCATATAAAAAGTTACTTTCTTCTTTGCAGCTAATACAATGTCTTCAAGCAATTAGGCACTTAGAGAGACAATTAATTTCCCCAGACCATTAGGGCCCATTCTCAGCTTTGCCTGGAGTAAAGAAAGGGCATGAGAGAAACCATGGAAGATTATCCATCAAACTTACTCTCCTTGCCCATATCCTGAGGAATACACATGAATTAGGCTAGTTAGAGCACCACATGCAAGTAAGTTTCTAATTTCTTTTTGTAAAATGGAAACTTCCTAAGAATGAGGCTTTCTTTGGCTTCCTCAGAGGAATAACACAGCATCAAATAAAATAGAATATTGTGCAAACAATGAAAGATAATTAGGGAAGAAATTTTGGGGACTAGATTACCAATATGAGTTCTCTTATTTTGCATTTAATTTTTACAAGTTTCAGAACTAGAACAGTGAAATAATGTTAAAATAAGGCATTTCAGAAAGAAAATGCAGATACATTTCCTTTCTATAGTTAAGATTTGCACTGTGCACAACTCATTGATTTATTAATGTCATCCGACCACATATAGAACATGACAGGAAACTTTCCAAACCACAATGTTCTCCTGAGCACTTCCAGGTGACTATCTTGGAAGTTATGATATTTGGCAAAGTAAATGTATTTTCTATAATCTAAGTATCTCTTTCTTAGGAAAACCACGTAGATTTCAGGAATATAATGTCTTAAGCCAAACTCTGATTCTTACATTGGTACTTATGATGTTTATCAATGACCATAACACCATTTCAAATCCAACAGTCACAAGGACAAGCCATGGAATAAAGCATGCTGCAACTCTAGCATACCCTGCTTGAATGGAATTGTATTCTCCCTAGAGAAGCTCTCTTGTCATTCATATTTTTATGTTGTTTGAATTCTAATTCACTCTCCTTACCATAAAGGTTCAGACAGGTGCCACAGGATGTTTATGAAATAGACAGATGAATAGCAAACTGCACATTTCTGAGAACCCTAGTCAGAGAACAAACTCAGTTGTTTTTGATAGGATTCAAAAGCCTAAATTTTTCTTAAAGAACCTAGGTGATTCTGAGGCAAAGGGCTCACGGGACTACATGTTGAGAAACACAGTTTTATTAGACAAATTTAGAATGGATTAGAACAGGAATGATTCCATTTAAATGTGAAGCAAAAGTCCAGTTTACATCTCATAGGAACCATTAAGCCAGTTCCAGTGGATAATGCTCGAAACTTCTGTGTGAGCAAAAGGTGCTGCATGCTAATTTTTTTTCAGTTATAAATAAAAATCAGCTGGGTGCTGAATAATTTATGGTTTCCTGCAAAGCTGAATTTGAAAACATCAAGCTAGCAGCCTGTGTTGTCACAGCCCAAGCATGGACAGCTGCCATGCACGCATATCTGTTACTTTTTTTGGAGATTATCTCCACATGCTGTATTATCTGGCTTTCCACATTAGCAAGTAACATGAAACACAATCAATATCACAGAGGCCACAACACAATTAAAGACAAAGAGCAGGCATCTATAGCTTGCTGGTACAGAAATCTGAAGGGAATAAAATATTGTCCACTAATTATGGAAGCTAAATCTGGTTAGAAAAGTGGAGGTTCCTTCAAAATAAACACTCAATTTCCAATCAAGACAGCAACTGATAATGGAATTAAAGAAATCAGAGTTATAAAAATAATTATGTTTTACTAGTCAGTTGGACTAGAATGTTGAAAGTATGAGATTCCTTTGGGAGGAAGTTAATTGCCCTTTTAAAAAAGTAGCACATAAACCTGGAACACATAGGGATTTACATGTCAAGTTTTGAATTTTCAATTACTTTCCAGTGAATAAAGTGGAAAATGTTATTTCCTTCTCAGAACTGCATATGCTACCCCTTCCCAAATCATCCAAGTATTTTCGGTCCCTGCAGTTCTGATTCACCTATTGAACAGACACTGAATTTATATAGTGTTTGCTTAAAACACAAAGAGAATAATTCCCCAGCAAAAGTAGATTTGAGTAATGGTTTCTCCAATGCTTTCACTGATGAGTTTTTTCACCCATTAATTTTTATTCCCTTCAGATTTTGCTCATGGGGATTGTAGTGTTTCACATTTAATTGCTTTAAAAAAACAAAAACAAAAACAAAAACAAAAAACCCTAAACGCACCTCCTGTGTGTTCTGGTTCCCAGATGCCTTCACCAGGCAGGGGCTGCTGTAATAACACTTTGCTCTCTTCTGGCCTTAAGGTAGATTCTAGTCTGTGGAATTTGTGAATTCTGTCTCTGACAAGAATAGCATTGCCCCTCTCCTCATGGTCTGCACCCTCTCTGGCATCAGACCGACCAAGATCCTTTTTCTGGACTATGTTTGCAATTTCAGCTACCAGGTCTGACTCTGATTCTGCCTTTTCTGTAGGGTTATATTTGTGCACATGAACAACATCTTCCCTTTCTCCTAGCAGCTTGGAAAGTAGTGAATAGAAATCACCTGTAGAAAGAGAAGAGATAAAGAGGTAGCAGGTTGATGAGATCACAAAATTTACAAAATTTAGTGCCTCAAATACAACATCTCTTGATTCTTCATAGTAAGTGAAAGACAGATGTTCAAGCACAGGAGAAAGAAAAGTAAAGAAAAATTCTCAGAACAGTGGGAGAATAATATACCTGTACTTTTCATTTTATATACCATATATCTATTTACATTATTTCATAAGTCCACACATTACGACTATTTTAATGTCAGTAGAAATAAAATAATGCATATGTGATAGTAAGGAACATTTCAACAAATGGCTTTCACAATATAGTTAAACTGATATGGAAATTGAGAGTTCCTCAGATTTTTAAAATAAAATATCAACAGCTATGTCAGAGAAAAGCTATCTTCACAGGCAAACCCTTTGAAGTTGTTTTTTAAAACCTATCGAAGTGTATGAATTTACGTATATATTTTCAGGCCAATCCAATAAAACGTAATATATCTATCAGCAATACATCCTTTTGGCAATTGCGAAGACAAAGTCTCATTATTTTGTTAGTAATGCTATTATAAATAATTCTAGTTGTTGCTCTTAAACAAGAAATGAACAAATTCCAGAAGAATAATTTTGTGAGCAAAGACTACTTTTAAATTAGTTCGAAACAAGGAAGTTTTTAACAAACTCAGACCATTAGAATGATTCATTACAAAGTGAATTTTATGCCCTTCTGGATATTAAGCTGTGGACTTGGATATAATAATCCAACTCCATGAAAGCAAATTATTTATAAAACATGATCACAGATGTAAAATACAACTACAGAAAATTCAGGAAGCATATTAATCCTCATCCCTTACATCTGTGACTTTAAATTCTTTCGTATCAATGGTGTGAATGGGAAACAAACACTCTCCTAGGGAGCCCTACTTCTTCCTTTTCTCACCCAATCTAACTGCTGCTCATGAAGGAAATAGTCATGACGATGGACCCTTACTGTCTACATTTTAATTACATTTGTAGTACCATCAGACACCATTTAAAAAGCCTTCATTCATGGCTATTAGGAAATGAAAATGATAGTTGGTTTAGGTATGATACATTCTCCTGCAGGATGTATGATTAAGAGACTGGTGCAGGGGGATAGGGAATCTTTCCAAAATGATGCCAAGCAATTCTGTCATGTTTACAAATTGTATAAAAGTAGGTTTTCAGCTTGTTCCAGGTGAAATATTTAATTAGGAAATAATTACTAGGTGATAGGACCAATGTCTGTACTAAGAACAAAGCAAATTAAAACTCAACCCTAACTGGCTAGGCCACAGTGGTGTTCTATTTCACAGAAGAAAAATTAACCCATGACCGCTAAATTCTTTTGTCCCCTGTACTAAATACAAACAGTTTAATATATTCATACCATGAGACATCTTATACAGAGAATAAGATACAAGATTATCTCAAGAACAAGATAGAAAAACAATTTATATACTTGAATTGGTGCCATTAGCTAATATTGACGGAGGAATACAGACTTAGGACTTTACATAGTCATTTAGCTTTTCAGTAAAAATCTAAAACATGAGTTAAAATACCAAAGGTAGAGCCCTCCATTTCCTTTGAAATCATCATTTAAAATTATTATTGGGTTAGAAAAGTAAAAATTGCTAAAATAATGCAATTGGCCTGAGTTTGTGAGAACACAGCTCCAAACACCTCATATGTGTGAGAGAGACCACTAGATGGCCATCTTACATTCATATGCACAAACCAGAAAGGTTATTTTAATTTTTTCCTTTTCTGGTTTACCGATGGATGAAATCCTGAAATGCTAACTGTTTTTTTGAAATGTCTACATTGAATGCAATAGAATATAACTGAGGAAGTTGGTTACTGACCCCTGGGCCATTTCTCGACATTCTGTCTTTTCAGTTTATGCTCCCGCTGTATTGGAATTCTATTTCCTTTAATGTCAACTCTGAGAAGATACTGCTTCCCTCACAGTGGGGATTTTCTTTTAAAATTCAGGGTTGAGTTTACTCCTTAATTTCTGTTTTAATCTGTCCACAAGAAGACTGCAAACTAGTCAATACATACACATCACAACTATTTGCATGAAACTGAGTTAAAGAAAAATTACCAGTTGTGATTGGTATGAAACAGTAGCTTTTTGTTGTCATCAATAGTTTTCACTTGCCACTTTTGCAATACCTTACCTGTACGATCAAGTTCTATATAATGTTCTAAAACAGTTTTTATACATGTAAATTATCACTGGAGAGGTATCAATTGCAAGACATAAATGTGGTTTTATGTGAAGAAGATAAAAATTTCTTGTTCCTGTTCACTGTCACATTCCCAATGATCAGTACTGTTCCTATCATAGTAGATCTTCAAAATGACAATTTGAGAAATAAAAATAACTTGTTAAAATGTCAGCCTTTGCTTCTGAATCAGTAGAGATAAAATGTTTTGCTCAATGGTTTTATGCCGTAGTGATCTCATTTAACCTCCTCTTCCCGTGTCCTTACAAAATGCAGAATGTGGCCTATGAAGTAATTTGACTGAGAGAGTTTAGGAGTTGGAAAACACATGTGTGTAGCACCTATTTTGTTGAGAAAAGAAGCGCAGCATAGTGCATGAGAAGGTAAACACTACCGGCTAACTCTAAGTTTGTATTTGTGTGTTTGCAATAACTGCTCTATGCCTTCGTGGGCACTTTCCTAGTTAACACGGAACATTTGCCATTCCCTGTTCCGGGTACCGAAATTTCTCTGGTTTACTTTCAGCATCATGATAAGAATAAACTAAAACAAATGGAAATATGTCTTAAAAGGTAGCTGTGAGCTATTGTTCTTTAAATAGATATACTGTTTTAAGGATACTAAATGAAAAAAAAGCAAGTGTCTAATTTTTGTGGCAGGCATTTTACTTTTAAAAATAATCAGAGATGTCTTTGTAATTTTCCAGAATAAATTTTTTTTCATTTTCCAAACAAACCACTAGTACTTCATTACTCAAAACAAACAGCTCATACTGCTGCTTTATGATTTCTAAGGTACATGGAGAATAAGTAGGATGCTCAGCAGTTAAACCACTGACAAAATACGTCAAGTAACCAAGCTAATGAGATTGGAACCTTGCAACACAACTGATCAATGAGAAGGATGTGAGGAATGGAAAAATAAAAGCATCCCTTTTGATTTTAATATTGTGTTTTATGACTTAGTCATAACTGACTTCTCTTTCTGATTAAAGACGATTTGCTTTACTGATTGTTTACTTATTGCTAAGTCCTAGCATTTATTCTATAGCCATAGAGAAAAACACACATTCATAATGCTCCATTTAAAGATTACAAGTGGAATGAACTTTATTATTTTTTCTTCTTCTAGGACTCATCTGAATGAAAAATTACCAGAAATGAGTTTTTCTGTCTCTTATAGAAAAGGAAAAAAAAATTTACTTAGAAGAAGACAGGACATGGCTTTTGCAACTACTCTACACACAGATCTTTATCAGAAAGCTCAACCGTGTGTCAAATGAGCTTTCACATCTGCCTACTTCATTATTAAGAAACCAATTCAAAACACCTTTCCATCAGCTTCCCAGAATCCTGGGGGTATAACTATATCTGACAGATGAATTCAATAAATAAAGGCTCGTGAGCTACTCATAAATCAACAAACCAATATATTTTTAGTGAATGCATCTAAAACCAAGAATGGTATCCTTTTAAAAACTGTAGTCCCAGCGTCAATGAGAATGCTTAGAATTAGCTAAGCTAATGTTAAAATCACTTGTACTTTTCTTAGGGGATGAAGGGTTTTATTCAGAACCAGGCAAGAAATCCAAATTTTAACTCCTAAATTCTGTCTTTGTTTCCTTCTTCCCATAAATTTTTTACCAATTGTTATTTCAGAAAGCTTTCATGATGTACTATTGTGTTTTTAACTTGCAACTTTGTTCTCTTGATTTTCCTTATTTGATAAAACACGCCAATGGTAATTCATTTTTGTTAGTATAAAGCCACTGTGAAATTATTCTGTTTCACAGAAGGTGTCTGAAGACCTTTAGCTATCTGGGGTCACGGAGTGTTTTCCCTTTACAAATTGTATTTTTGTCATCTTCTCCCTGCCTTGGGAACACAGTAGCTCATGATGACCTTTGAGTAGAAAGATTGATTATGTGAGGGCACAAAGACTAAAATGAGAAGGGTTTGTAGTAAACTGAATAAAATATGTTAAAGGCTCTTCTTGCAGCAAAAGAAATGTTGTCAGAGCATAATACACAATAACAAGGACATACTAGTATTGTTGATTCTCACTTTCAATTCTGTCTTCAATTTTTATACACACTGAATCTTCCCAATACAAGGGGTCTAAATTTCAGCACGACATCTCTACTTTGAGTATTAAACAACAGCAACACTTCATTTCAGAATGTCTAGATGTGGTTGAGTACAATCTTGCTCGCAACTGGCAATATTTGTCTAAACAATGTTGACAGAAAGCTCAGTCTCTACTTCTGGTATAGTAAACATATACTGCATATGAAATAAGAATTTCCAAAACATCATCTGTGAAGGATATCTGTGTGTGTGTGTGTGTGTGTCTGTGTGTGTTCTGGAAGAACTCAACACTGCCTCTACATTCTACGTATTTTCCTAGGATTCATTTCTTCACCCAGAATCACTGTCTAATTGAGTTTTCTATTTAACTTATTCTACTTACTACATATATAGATAATTCTTCACTCAAAATATTTTAAAAGGATGGCCAACATTTCTGTTATGAATATCTCTCAGTGGTTTTCTGCATGGAGACAGACATAATCAACCACACACAGATAAGTTCACCTATATACAAAGGGGCTATTACATTTTTAGGAATATACATAAATTATGCAATCATTAAAAATGTCTTGCCAATAATTTTTACCATTGGAGGAAATGTTCAAGATACAGTAGTTTTAAAAGGAGAATACAAAACTATACACGCATTATGATTAAAAAATTGTTAAAATAATGTGCACATGTATGTTATATATACTTCTAAATATTTGTATAATAGATACTTCACACATGGATATACATGAATACATAAATTTCTGGAGACTAATGATAATTTTTATTTGTTTAGTCATATTCTGTATTGTTACTTTTAATAAATGAATGTTATTTTTAAAAAGTCAGTTAAAAACAGCATTTAAAAAAATCTTTTCACACTTAAAGACTTATTAAAATGTTATCAACTTTGAACAATCCAGGATGACCTGATGAATAAAACTGTCATATAATGGTTCTTCGATGTCTTCATAATTACATCTTTTGAGATGGAGTCTGAGATACAGGTGCCTAATACTAAACTTTGTTTTACAACAAAGAGATGTAGACAAACAACACTACAAAAAGTGTGTTTCTGAATAAACACAGGCTGGGGCAATACTACAGGGATTCATAGTGTTTTCAAATTGCTAATTAATTTCTAATCAAGATTAATATCCTGGCAAAACTTTTCATAGCTACCAATTTTAGTGGCAAGAATTTCAAAGAAAAAAAGAACACTGATCTTTACTCTGCAGAAGCAAGAGAAGCAAAGATAGTAAGATCAACCTGTGTTAAAACGATCATTGGGTTTCTTCCGATTATTGTTCTCTTTGCAGGAGATACTACTTCCTGTCCACCTGTGCACAACTGCACTTCTTCATTTCAGTTTGTGGAATACGACCATCTTTCCTCTATCTCATTTTTTACTATCTTAGTAAAGGTTATTCATTCTAATAGATTTATTGCATATAGTGATCTTTATCTTCCTATCAGTTTGCCAATGTGTTAAGGTAGAAGATTTTATATATGTATGCTGTAAGTATAAAAATATATACATATGTATTATCAAAGAAAAACCATATCATTTGCAGAAGAATCTATATCCACCGATGGGTACAGAGTTTGCCTTTGAACATGGGTACATGTTCTCTGATTTGTTTTTCTTGCCTGACACCTGTTCTGCTTCCTATTAGATACTGACATCTTTGGTGGCACCAATACAGATGGTTGTCTCCTGGTTTGTGGTTAGCATGATTAAATAATGATTTGAGATTTTTATTTATTGGGCTAAAATATTTTTAAACATTAAATTTAGAGGTACACTTGCCCACATACATGGTAATGGGTTAAGTCTGAGGGAATACTTTAAAAATTAACACACATTGGGTAATGTATTTGAATAATTAGAGCTCGCTTGTCAGCTACTTGGTCTATTTGACTTCCCAGGGAATGAATATAAATAGGCATTTTGTGCAAGAAAATAACTCCAAGAAGAATGGAATATTCTTTCAATAATGAGTAGATCTGTCCCAGGTATTGTAAGGAGATAGATTGAGCTCATTAGTGTATCAAATGAAGTATCTGTACAAATGGGCACTTGGTGCATTTCTGCATTTTTCTTCAAAGGCTACGCTGTTGGTTTCCAGGGACCAGTAGTTTAATACACAGACTACACTGACCACTGAAATGGCTTTGGTGAGGTATTGTGAAACTTCTATTGATTAACAACAGAAAAATTCTGTTTGGATGTTTTATGTTATCAGTAGATATGTATTTGCAATAACATTAAACTAATATTTTAAAACAGATCAAATTTAGGCCAAAAATGACTTGAAAGGATAATACAGTCTCAAAGCTCTATTTTTAAACAACTGGCAAGAAACCAAGATTCAGATGAGCAGTTCTTCAGCACATGCAGTATACAGTATATGTGCGTCAAATGTTTCCAGCTTAATAGAACAGAAGAGCAGTGACTTCCTCACTCAGTGGGTAGTAACTTAACACAGAATCATGACTGCATAAGACAGTAATCCCTCCTACCTTGCCGAAGGCAGAGAAGAGACAAGATGCAGGTTTAATTCTTAATTTCTTTTCTCTTGAACCTCAAATATAGTTAAAAAATCCACACAAAATACACAAGAATTTAAATAGCAAAGGTTATTAAATTTCAAAAGCAGCTTTGATTGTTTTTCATGATTATATTTACACTTATTTATAGCATACATAAAAGCTACAATATTAAGTGAACTAAAACAAAGACAGAAAAACCTAATGGGACTAAATTATAATAACGCATTCTACTTTCAAAGCCAAGTGCAATAACTGACCATTTCTTCATGAATTATGCATTATATATATGCAATATAGGGTATGAGGCTGATACAAAGAAATTTAAAATCTGCGCCATAACTTTACAATTTGGTTGCTTGCTTGGATAATGAATACTATTACAGGCCTAGTTGGAGAAATAATCATACCTACCCTGGTCTAATACTTCTTCTTCTTCTCTTTTTGGTTGCTGTGGTAAAGCAATCTTATCTTTTGTCTCTGTTTCTATAAAGGATCAAAGAAATTGCACATAAATTTACAGCATGTGTTACACACTTCAAGTAGTTTATTGGAGTTAACTCATCAATATAAAAATGAGTCAGGATCTTTTGTTTATTATAATATTAACAATTTATATGGTAGAAATGCTGTAATTTGCTATTTTTCCCCAATCCCAGCATAGCTCTCAATTATCAGACTTATAATAACTAGGTCCACTACATTTTAGATATATATAAATGATATATAACCTTAAAATGTTTTAACAAAACCACGTTTGCTTTTTTATTGAATTTAGTAGCATTTTAATGATACTTTAAGAACACTGAAAGATATATTCTATACAAATATATCCATCTTAATAAATGATGTGACTGCTCTGCTATCTTCCTTCGTAAAATCTTGAATAGAAAGAAATAAGAAGCTGCTCTGGCGCTTTAACATTAAATTTGCAAAACTCAATAAAGCCTTAGCATACTTCACACAAAAACTAACAAACAGAAAAACAAAAAATCCCCAGGGTGTTTTTTGTAATATAAAGGTAAAGGAATGACACTCAACACAACCAATCTGCAAATGACCAATAAGTTAAAGAACTGTTGTGAGAAAGAGACCAAAAAAAGGTAAGGCTAATAATGTCAAGAATTACTCTTTGCTTGAAGAGGCTCATTAAACAGATAATTTAGGGTGTGGCTAGAGATGATAACTATTTTCAGTACCAAATTGTAGCACTTTTAGAATATGGTACTGGATATGAGAGGAATAACATGAGGAAACTGGAAAACACAAAATAGGCCAGGCATTGTGGCACATGCCTGTAATCCCAGCACTTAGGAGGCTGAGGCAGGAGGATCACCGTAAATCTGAGGCCAGCTTGACCTGTGTAGTGAAACCCTGACTCAAAAAAGACAAAATCAAACCAAAACAAGCAAACAAAAAATGGAAAACATAAATTAAATGAAGAAAGGATTTATAGGATTGGTTCCTAAATCTGTTTAATTATTGGTTGAGATGTATCTCTTTAGCTGTTTTGATGGGGCTATGTCAGGGAAAGGAGACAGTATATGAAAGAGAGAATGAGAGAATAAGAGTAAGTGAGACACATAAGAAAATACAAAATTATGCTATTTATATTAAGTACTGGTCTCACCTTTGTGATGTCCATGCATCATAACCATATCAGACTTCACAGGAATTGGAATATTGGCCTCTGGTGGTATAGTTCTGAACATATCTGGAGCCACATTCTGTGTACATGTCATAAAGGAAACTGCATGCTTGGCTTCCATGTAATACATAATGTATAAGTTGCACATTTCATCACTAGATGTGCCACTGCAGGCAAAAAAAAAAAAAAAAAAAAAAAAAAAAAAAAAAAAAAAAAAAAAAAAAAAAAAAAAAAAAAAAAAAAAAAAAAAAAAAAAAAAAAAAAAAAAAAAAAAAAAAAAAAAAAAAAAAAAAAAAAAAAGCAGACACAACAAATCAGCCATTCACATTGAACACATTCGTAATGCAAGAAAAATGCAACCAGTAAATCTGCCAACAACAGATTCAAAGGTGGAAATACTGTGCATCTATTATAGTTTTCATTAAAATGAATCAGTTTTCAATATCAAAAGCACACAGTCAAAGGCATATTTCTACCAAACAAGGGAGTGAGCATCAGTTTGTAGTTATTCCATAGATATCACCAAATACCACAAATGGAAACTGTATTGAAGTAGTTGAGATATACCTTTTTTCTTTTCTTTTCTAAACGCTTCTGTCCATTTTTTTTAAGGATCTTGCTGCATAGTTCAGGCTGGCCTTGAACTCAGTATGTAGCCCAGAGTGGCCTCAAACTTGAGACAATCCTCCTACCTCAGCCTCCCAAGTGTTGGAATTACAGGTGTGCACCACCATGCCTGGCTAAATCCTTCTATCCTTTAGTTCTCTTCCATTTTCTAAAACTTGTAGATGAGACAGTTACTGGACAGTTCCTTTTCTCTTAAATAATCTTAGTGATTTATATAATGATATATTTGGAATATATCCACAGGGATAGGCTATATTATGACAAGTCTTTAAAAAATGAATCTTCCACTTGACACAAAGAGTTTTGGTTAATCTTGTTTAGACATCCTTCATGGCCACACAAAACAAGAATTATGTGTCATGAGAAGGCACCATAAGTGAACCCCCCATATCTGATGTTGCAGTCAGGCTTTGATACCAGAGGAAAAAAGAAGACCTCAGAAAGGATCCAGAGCAAATGCAGTACTGATCTCTCCTCAGGTCTCAGACCTGATTGAGGGAGTACTGTACAGTGGAAAAATAAACTGCTGAAAAAAATGTTAAAAATACATTTTAAAACAATGGACCAGACATTTCTAACAAAAATGTTCCAAGTAACAGGGAGGGCTAATAGCTTACAAAGCACATTTTCTCCTGCCTCAGGTCACAGGGGTCACTCTGTCCTTCAGTCTCTTTACTGTTATTAGAAGGAATTGTTTTGTACACCTTCAGAAGACTCACACAACCAAGCAGTTCTGGCAAAGGAACATTTCCTCTTTTGTTATTAGTTCTGACAATTTTTAGCAACCCTACATAATAAAAAACAAGCGATGAGGTGGATGGGTTGTTCTCCAGAAATACGTCAGTGTTGATTTTTCCAGCATTGTTAAGCGGCACTCACTTCTTTTCCATGGCAACCGTAATGACATCAATGAGGAAAGGAAAAAACAGAAAATCTTTGCCAAACAGAGATTTGATTTCTCTAAGCTTTGAAAATGTACAGCCCCTGAGAGACCTCAAAAATGAGCCCCTTCAGCTAAAAGCCCTGCTTGTGCTTTAGAAATCATTTGGCTTCTCACTCTCTGAATCTGATACCTGTCACTGTAATTGCCTCTCCATGAAATACGTAAATAGTGAGGTGCAAACAAAAACACACACAACCTTGCTACACATAATCTTCGTGATGTCAAAACACCACGCCCAAGAATCACACTTTAGAGTTTCAGAGTTGGTCGGAAAATTATGTGCTATAAAAGGAATGGCTGGTGCCAAAATAAGAAGCTAGATCTTCCCACAGTATTATCCTTTTCCCCCTGTACAGAGTGAGGAAGCATATATAGACAAGACAGCAGGGAGAGGAAAGGAATTTAATACATTTCTCTAGCTTAGAAAACATCTCACCACTTTGTAGACAGGGAAAAGTAAATAATAATTAAGCATCTTTGATTAATAAAAAGAAACATCAATGACTATGCTCTTTCTGGGAGATATAACTATCTACCCACCCACAGTAGCACATGTAATACAATCAATATTCTTGCCTTATTTATTTATTTATTTTTAAAGCTGAACAGGGCCGGGGATTTAGCTCAGTGGTTGAAGCGCTTGCTTGGTAACTGCGAGGTCACGAGTTCGATCCCCAGTACAAAAAATAAATAAATAAATAAATTAAATTAAATTAAAAAAAAAAACTGAACAAAACGGAGTAAATAACTGCTAGTCCAAATGTTACTGGTTCCCTGGTTAGCATGTCTTCTGTTGCATAAATAAAAATGATTTGTATTGTGAAATATTAGAGTGTGTTACCATGTAAACAGAAAAGATTCCACATATTTTGGACAATCTTCAACTTTTTCCAATTTTCTTTTGGAGTAATATTTCTAAAACTACTTAGAAATAAAGCCTTGGTCCTGGAAATGCTTACACATGAGTTGAGAGAAAGTCGTTCCATGATCATTGTGAAATGACAGTTTATACAAGCTAAGCAGAATCCTGCACCGCTGCTGCCTCTAACACACAATGGGCTCATTGCATTTCACGAAGGCAGTGGTGAATACAGTACGCACTATTTGCCAAGTGAATCTGACCATGCTCCCTTCTGTTATTACACATTCTAGGACATAACTTAGGAAAAGCTATGCTATGATACTGAAAACTGACTCTAAAATATGTAGGAACATACGCCTAGTATTGTTTAGAGACGACTATTCTAAAGAGTTTCTTAAGTAGCTGGTAGATACATGCAAAAATCTATTATCATTTTTAGGTAAGATCACCCATAATAGAAGTATGTGCCTGTAGGATAGCCACACAAAACTATTTGAATGTGTATATGTAAATATGCATACCAATGTGTATTTTAAATAGACATAACATGTTTTCCCTATGTATAGACATACCAAATATTTACTTATATATCTTCTGTCCGTCTGTCTGTTCACCCATCCAAACATGCAGTTTAAATTTGAGCTTGAGAAGCAACTAATGTCAAAGAGTTTCAAAATAACTAAGTAGGACATCTTACTATATATTCCCTAAATACAATGTTGGTGTTTTAAAAATTTGTTACGTGTCTCTTTGGAAGACTTGCTTTTATTATTCATTTGAAAAGAAACTATACTAAAAGGAAAGTATCTACTTCAAATAAGTAAAAATAATAAATAAATAAGTAAGTCTGTGAAGAAGTACCTAAACAGGCAAAATGTGTGCTCAGTGTAACTATCAACTAATACAATGATTAGGAAAAGAATTTATTCTTCCTAAATAAAATTAATTGTTAATATCACCAAATCAATGAGAAACAATATTTTAAATAAACTGCAGAGAGTGATATTGGGATAGAATATAAAATAAAGCAGTATAAATTTATAATAATTTTTTACATTAATGTTGGAGACAAAGATAGCAATTAGTATTTTAGAAATAGTATACAACAAGGCACAGGTAACAAGTTTGAAAATGTACACAGTTATGTATAACAAAGGGAAGTGTAAAAGTGTTTAACATTTCTCCCTTTATAAAGTTTGTTAGAAATATGGTTAATGTTTAGTTTTTTTTTTTTGGTACTAGGGATCGAACTTCCAACCTTGCGCCTGCCAGGCAGGCACTTACGCCACTGAGCTAAATCCCCGGCCCTGTATTTCGAGACAGGGTCTCACTATGCAGTTCAGGCTGGCCTTGAACTCACTTCGTAGCCCAGGCTGGTCTCGAACTCACAACAATCCTCCTACCTCAGCCTCCCGAGCGCTGGAATTAAAGGCATGCGCCACCATGCCTGGCTGAAATATGGTTATGTTTAAATTTAAGAAATTCCATTGAACTAAAGGAAATAACCATTCCTCCTCCTTATTTTGAAAAACCCATCTTTTTGCCACTTTTGGAAGCAGTTCTGGAAGTCTCCTTTCATCAGTGTCTTTCCAAGGTGTGATAAAAAAATACACTGAGTGTTGCTGCTTGTGTCACATGATGGAAAGGGAGGCTTGGAAAAACATCACAGAGCATCCTCATCCCTCTCATTCAGCGGATCTGGTACTGGGTGACTTCTGGCTCTTCTCCAAAGTCAAAATGATCATGACAGGTAAATATTTGAATTAATTCAGGATATAGAGTCACCCACAAGAGCTCAACCAAGGACACAAAAGAAGACTTCTAGAACTGCTTCAGAAAGTGGCAACAATGATGAAGTAAGTGTGTTTAAAGTGTGGAAGATGTATTAGTGGGGATTAATGGCAATTTACAGTAATGAAATTTTTTCTAAATTTAAATTTAATTTTATCCTATTTTTCCATCATATCTTGTATAATCTAAATGTATTTCAAATAGTTAATTTGAAAAAATAAAATATAAGCTAATGTTGCAAGCTATTTCTTCCAAAGCGAGTAACTCTACCATGTACTAGATTAGCATTTGAGAAAATTATATATATATATATATATATATGGAAGTATAAATATATATACTCACATACATCTACATTACTCTAATTCAATTACACATATATTATATATTCATTTTACAGAAACAAAAATCTGCTCACCTCTAAACACATGTGATTTTTGTGACAACTTAATCAGATCATCAAAATAGTTTACATGGGATACCAATCCTCTGACAAAATTGATTTGATCAAATAACTTAAGAATCTTTGCTATCGCAAGAAAAGTTTCATTGAAGGAGCTGAGTAAAAAGAAAAAGTTTACTTCATTCCTTTCTATCTATAATTGGACTTGTAGTCAAGGTAACTCTGAGCTCCTATCTGACAGAGGAATTATCATATGCTAAAAATGTTAGGATTCAAATCATCCTTGGTATCAGCATCTGCTTGCCAATTTGATTCCACAATCATTCATCTTTCTTTCACTGAAAAAATCACTTTAAACCAGACAAATTGCTTTCTGTATTGCTAAGGGAGGATCTTTGACACACATACCCTTATTTTTCATAGAGATCAACATACACAGTTCAATTTTGCTACCCTGAATGATCATCACCCTGAGAAAGTACCGAGACAGGCTGCGTTCACATGTTCGCTGTGGGACCCCTGAAGGCCCCTCACACAGTCCCCCGCCAGCGCGATGCCCTGCTGCCGCGGTCACTTGCATTCCAGAGTTACAGCCCCGTGCTTCTTTCGTCTTGTTCCTTAAGACAGTGTTGATACGAGCACTTGTTCTACTTAATACAAGTAGCTTTAAATCTGACATAGTGTAGGGAGCCTGAAAATAATTAGACCTCAAGAAATATGCGCGTAATGAAGAATCTTGCTTATTAAATGTCTACCACTCTATATGATGTAATACGTTAGTCCTAATGTCTCATGCTGTTGTTGATCAATTTTTCATACTTTCTGGGGCATTTCTGAGACTCATCTATCTATTAGCATTTATATCTGCCTAACTATCTATCCATCCATCATTTATCTAGGTTCAGTGGGGGGTTTCATAAAAACATGTTATTTTATATTAGAAAGATACATAGGAGAGAGTTAAGAATGTGCCATACATTCTGACATGTATTATTTTAAAGATTCCAAATATCATTGCACACCACACTTGGGTGGCAGACAGTGATACTCTACTAGCACAACGATTCCCTTACCCTTGCCCCTGTCTCTTATATTGAACAGATGCTGGGTTTAAAAATAATCAAAATGGATAATATTAATTGGAAATATGAAAACTGTAATGAAGCTGTTTTACAAAACTTTCATTTCTTAAGTGGTTCCATGGTGCTTTTAAACTTACAAATTAAGGAGTTATTATTTATCATACAACTTTATCTTTGCATATAATGTGCTTTTAATTGCTAATTAAAGTGCTATGTTCAGTTATATATGCATATTACTTAGACACTGTCATATTCTCTTGAGTTCAAATGAATCATTTCCAAATGAAATACATGAAAAACAACATTGGCCAAGTAAGTAAATAATCAACCTATGCACAAGAGTTAATTGGAAATTTTAGCCTATAAACTTTTAAGCTGACTAGCTGATGTAATTAGCTTAATCGGTTGACTTAATTAAATTCTATTTTTTGTTTAAACTTCACTAAACATTTGAAATGAATTTAGAGGAATGTCATATTGAATGTAAAATATGTAATGCATCTAGACATGAATTACTGCTTTTAGGATTAATTAGTACTATTATGATATTTACTTTGGTGCAATGTCTGTTTCTAATATATATTGTTCATATTTAAAATTCTAAAGAAATATGTTTAGATAAAATATTGAGTATATTTGTCAATATATTTTAAGTACATTTATTTTTGAAATACTTTTATCAATTTTGTATTTGCTCAACAAATAATTACATACATTTATAGGGCACAATGCTATGGTTTGATGTATGTAAACAACGTACAACCATTAAATCAAGTTCACGTAACACATCCATCATTTTACACACCTGTGAATCTCTATGGTATTTGAAATTCACTTTTTATGTATTTTAACACACACATTATTAGTTGCTAGAGTTGCCTCACTGTGCAACTGTAATCAAAATCTATTTTTCTTGTCTATCAGATATACTGGACCCTTTGATCAATGGCTCCCAATTTCTTCCTCCCTCCTTTCTTCCCCCCAGTCCATGGGAAACCATCATTTTCCTCTCTATCTCAACTTTTTAAGATTCCACATACAAGTGAGATTCTGTAGGATTTGTCTTTCTGTGGTTGGCCCATTTAACTTAGTATAATGTCCTTCAGCTTCATCAATCATTTTGCAATTAAAAAGATTTTTTTCTTTCTTTATTAAAGGCCAAATAACATTCCATTGTGTATATATGCCATATTTATTTTACTCTTTCATCCCTGGGAGGACAGTGAGGTTGTTAAATCCACCAATTTTATGGTGATATTTTTGAGACAAATCTCTGGTAGAAGAACATCAGTTCCATTTAAAAAGCTATTTATTAGTGAATCATGAGTGTTCCACCCAAGCAAAGTTTTTCTAGCCCTAACATTTCCAGCTAACTATAGTTTAGCTTAGTTTCATAGAAGAATCACTCAGCTGAAAAGCTTCCTAGTACACCACTGCCAGAACGGTTTTCCTGTAAAACCTAGTTTCCAGTTGGCTGCAGAACAAAATGGTGCAAAACTCGGAGCTGCTATTTTTCTCTGTAAATGAAGAAGCCAGCTACTGACCCCATATTACCCTGACCTAAGTGTGATTTGTAACTAAGTGCTGCAGGCTTTGGGCTCAAATCTGTGTCCAGTGGGACACCGATACATGTGTTGTGGGTAGATAGAAAGAGAGTCTAATGGAGGAGATATTTGCAGAATACCATTTAATTCAATAGACAACACAGAACACTACTTTTCTACTGCTTACCTTCTTAACTATGATGCTCTACCACCCTATGAAAGTTGTACATATTATTTTACAAAACAGAGACACCTTGCTGTTTATTATCTTTCTAAACTAAAAAAGCTTATTAAGTCCTATAAGGAATACTCTGCATGGTTAAAATGATTTTTATTCGTGTCTAAATTTATTCACCCTTGTCTTATTTTGTCATTCTGTTGCAAAAAAATTGCTTTTGCAGTATGACTTAAATATTCAGAATGTGGACTCAACCAATAACTTAATTTCCTACAATTCTTTGCAATTTCATTTATATTACAAAATGGCATTTCCTTTAGCCCATATGAGATTTACAAAGAATAGATTAGCACAGCCATTGTAGTGTATTATTTTAAAGCAAAATTCACATTTTAAAAAAAGACTAGAATTATTCTAGACTCATGAAACTAAAAGAGGCCTCTGGAGATCACTTTGGCCTCCCATCCTGGTACTCGAGCAAGTCATTAATTTCTGTGGCTGATATTGCCTCCCAGAGCAAATTCAAAGGATGGAATCTGGCCAAAATTATACACCCTCCAAAACTGTAAAGAGACCTCTGGGAAAAAGATATTCTACTTTTTCCACACTTAAACTTGTAAACCAACACATGTAATGTTTTGAAAGGGATTTTTTTCTTTTATTACTTTGGTTACTTATTTCAAAGGTTAATAAAATAACTAGCGGCTAAAAGCATACAATTCCTGTAGTTCTATTAAATGTAAATGAGAGAACAGTTGGATCAATATTCTTGGATCATTTAACCACACATATTTAAAGACAACTAAGAATGAACTGTTAGGTTCCTTTGTTTAAATCTTGCTACCTTTCTGCTGACCCTTTTCTTATCATCATTCCCAGTAACTCAGTAATTTTATTGTTTACCTCATCTCTTCTTTAATTTATCACAAAGCAAAGCTATTGGAAAGCTGCTTGTTATATATGAATTGAGATTTCTTTTTCTATTTTATCTTTAGTTATGAAATTGATGCTGATTAATACAAAAACCCTTTCTTCTTTAGCAAAGGTCCTCTTTCAATCTTCATTAATGCTTTTCTCTTTCCCTTGAAAACCAATAATTAAGTGCTGTTGCAAGAACCCTCTCTAGTGCATAGAATGCATATTTTCAGATCTTTACTTTCTGCACCTTCTCTTTGATCAAGAGATGAATGGTTTAAAAGCTAGCATCCAAGTAGCCTCAGCAAATAGCTTAAAGCCTAATTTAACATGGAAAAGTGGCTCCTGGATTCTTTTCTAACAAAATCATGAGGCTTTATCATTCATATTTAAAATTTTATCTATTTTGAAAGAGCTCATAGTGGCTTGAATTTATTTTTAAATTTTTGTGATACCAGGGTTTGAGCCTAGGTCCTTCAACCTGAGTTATATTTCCAGTCCTTCCTTTTATTTTTTGCAACAGGGACTTACTAAATCAGTAATTTGCCCATGCTGGGCTCAAACTCTGATCATCCTGCTTCAGCCTTTCAGAGTGCTGAGATTACAGGGCTGTTCCACCACATTTGGATGGAATTCTTACTTAGTGGTAAAAATATACTTATTCAGGGATGCCTGGAATTTTGAAAAAATTTTAGAAGTCTTGACATTCCCTTTTAGTGATGTGCTATACATTATTACCCTCACTTTGTAGAATAAACAATAATAAACTATTGAACATACACAAGTTTACAGACATAAATCATGCTTCCAAGTATATAATGAATAATACCCAAAACAAACAACTATTTGACTACTTTTGAACATAAAGCAAAAACTCTTGAGGAAAGAAATTTTCATAATCATGCTATTTGCTTTATTAAAATGAAACTGAACTGAGGAAGTAATATATAATCCTATGTTCACTATATTATGAGGGGACAGCCGAATAATTAGCACATATTCTGGCATTTATCCAAATTGATCAGTTAGGGAAGGATAAAATGGTAACTTGTTGTAAATGTCTACAAGAGGTAAAAAAAAAAAAAATGTATGTGCAAAATCTCACCCAATGTATGTGGCTTCTGTCCTTCCTTCACCAGTGAACACACATCTTGCAGCCAGTATGTCACCAAAACTAACTTCTACCGGGTGTTCCACTGGGTAGAAAGCCTGGCAGTAAAACAAACATAATAATTCATTAGAATTATCAGTAAAACCCAGAACCATGTGCTTGAATAATACAAGGCTTGGAGTAATGCGGAAGGAGAGAATGAAGACAGACACACAAGAGTTCACCTTTAATTAATTGAATGCTACTTTATGACTTGAGAAACAAAACTTTGAAATAAACAAGGTACTGTCTACCAATGAATCCCGTAACAATGAGAAATAAATGTAACAGGAGAGAAGACTTCACCAACATGTTGAGATTGTATTGAGAGATGTAGTAGAATGCACCAAACTGGAAGTTGTTAAAAAAAAACAAAAACAAGTTCTACGAATATGGAGATGCTTAGATTCTCGAAAAATTAGTAAGAGTTACGTAAAGATTTCTACGAGTTACTTTTTCCCCCTCAAAATTAAATCAGATTCTACACACCTGTGGCAACTGGGGGCTCTGGCGTCCAATGAGTGTCCACTGTCCATTTCTTACTCTGTATCCACTTACTACCTTACCTTAACAAGCACAAATTACACAACACAGTAAGGGATTAGAAAAAAGACATTTTTACTCTTCTTTTTAAAAATAAAACCTAAATATTTTCAGAACCTGAAATACTGACTATCTTAAACAGAAAAATACTATGAAACAGTGTAAAAATTACTATCACTGAAAGAGACTTTAAATCAAGTATAATTTATATTTTACACGCATAGCCCTAGTAAGTAAGGTGATAAATATCGATAATTTTCGTATTAATACAATTTAAGATTCTTACCTAAATGGTGAGTGTGAACTCTATAGGCAAACACATGCATTGGATACATTTTATAATGGCATGAAATATCAGAATTCACCACTGTGAGAAAGGAAACCACAAAGAAAAGTCACTATTCAACTGGAAAATGGCATTATTCTTGTCTGAAAGCACATATAAGGTTATTTGTAAGATCCTAGACATTGAGGTTTTCTTATGGAATAAATACACATTCATCCAACAGATACTCAGCAGATATTAAGCACTTACTCAGTGCCAATCATTTCACTAAGATGAATTAAGAATCTCTTGCCTCACAGCTTTATTTTATCCATAAACAAAATAACTAGGGTCAAATAAAAATACACTTTCAGTGAAAGCAGAGGCTTATTTTATTACCTTTATCTAAAAAGTTATCCACTTGGAAAAGTTAAACAAAAATTTTTTTTTTTTAATTTTTGAACAAAAGAATTTTTGAAAAATTGAGTGTAACCACTGAAAATCACTAGACTGACAGTTCATGTTGAGAAGGGACCACTTCAGATAGTTCTCTTTCCTTATGGTATAACACACAGTAGTACTTGGATAAATATTTCTTTTGTAATTGATCAATGAAGAGCAGCAAAGAGACCATACTGACTATTATCCTTAAAATGTCTAATTGAGACAAACAATATTTAATGTAACACTTTCATTAGAGGATTTTTAGATATGCTGATAATTACAATTATATATAGTCTTGTATCTTTTCATCATCTTAGCAGAATCAGCTGTTTTTATTCCTATTTTGCAAACAGTAAATTAGTATATCCAAATTCAAAGACTGAGTAGTGTCAGATTTACTAGCTTCTTGATTTTGAACCTTTCCACGAAGTAATTCATGCCACTTAATATTATGCAAACTTTGCAATGAAAGAGTGGATGACTGATTTGTAAAATACTGTACTCACTTATTATTTACTTTATCCAACCCACTACCTCCCTACTGGCCTCAACCATAGCATCTCAGTAAACAAACGCTGGAAAATGAATAAAGCATTGGCTTAGAATTACACCAAAATTTATTTTAAATTCATGGACAATAAAAAATTGGTTTATTTTCTGGATACAAATACTGGTCATTTAAAAAGCTTACAAAAAACATATTGGAAATCCATTGTTAAAGATTAGTTGAGAAGATAATGCCAAATAGGAAGAGATCATTACTCACCTTTCTCTCCTGGTGGTATAATAGTGTCAACAGACATCATGAGATACATGCCAGCAATTAAAGGCTGTCTGTGGAGAAAAGTAATGATTTTCTCAATTATCTGACAAAGTCAAAGCTATTGTTATGGCAAAATAGGTGACTAAAATGTGATTATTTTGAAAGTTAAAGAGAAACACTATAGACAAAGAGGTACTATATATACACACATATATGTGTATTTTTGTATGTGTATATATGGAAAGACAGACTATAAATGGTCCCTATAAATGGTTATTTTTACACCAGCATGGTTCAGCTATTGTTTGGTTGTTGGCTTGAGCACCAATCTAGGTGTTGCTGGGGGATCATTTGTTTGTTTAAAATGTGGCTAATACTTAAACTAGACTTTAAGTAAAGCAGATAATTTTCCACAGTGCAGATAAGTCTCATCTAATTAATTAAAGGGCTTAACAGGAAACTAAGTTCTCCTGAGAAGGAAGGAATTCTGCCTACAAACTGCCTTTGGACCCAAGAATGCAATATCAATCACTCTTTGAATTTCCAATCAGCCTACAGATTTTGGATTTGTTGGTCCCCTTGAAAATCCCTTACAATCAATCTCTGTCTCTGTCTCTGTGTCTGTGTCTGTCTGTCTCTCTCTCCGTTTCTCCCCTATACACCTCCATTCTCTCTCCATCTCATTAAGGCAGGTTTTTTTTTTTTTTTTTTTTTTTTTTTTTTTTTTTTTTTTTTTTTTTTTTTTTTTTTTTTTTTTTTTGCGGCACCAGGGATTGAACTCACAGCCTCGCGCCTGCCAGACAGGCACTTAAATCACTGAGCCAAACTCCCAGCCCTAGATTTTTTGAGGCAGGGTCGCACTGTGTAGCTCAGGCCAGCCTTGTGCTTGCGTTGTAGCCCAAGCCTTGAATTCACAACGCTCCGCCTACCTCAGACTCCCAAGTGCTGGGATTAAAGGCGTGCGCCACCACGCCCGGCTTAAAGCAGGTTTCTTTTGTGAACCCTGGTTAATAAGGCCGTCATGACTCCTGCATTCACGACCATGTTTCATTCCCTCCACTCGAATGTGGATAGAAATAAGTGTAGTAAATTATTTCTAACCAATAGAATATGGTAAAAGGGATGGTATGCCACTTCTAAGATTAGGTTTCAAGACTCTGGCTTTTGTCCTTCATACAAACCCTCACTAGCTCTGCTTATTTTCTGCGACAGAGGCCAGTTTTCACACTGCGAGCTGTGCTATTAACATCCCACCTAGAGAAAGGGGGTGGGCGAGGCAGTGGGAGCCAGAGAGATGCTCAACCAACAGGGAGGGAAGAGAGAGATGAATCACGCCAACAATCTTGGAAGTGGCTTTCCTAGGGTGCAGGTAACACATGAAGCCCCAGCTGAGACTGCAGTCTCTGAAATACCAGTCAGAAGGCCCAGATTTCTGGCCTGCAAGACACTGAAGTAATAAACGATCACGCTTCTGAGCATTAAGTTTGGGCTAATTTGTTTTCCACAATGGACAAGTAAAACAATGAATTTCCCACTTTTAATTTCTCAGAGATCTTAGGGTCGCTGCTTATCTGGGAGAACTGGAGGTACTCACGGCACACGAGTGAGGTGTAAGGTCACACCCGAACAGTCCTTGTGGTTATCTGAAAACACACAAACACAAACCTTAAATATGAAAATGCAAAAGACAGTGTCACACTGACACAATCTAAATAACAAGTCTTAAAATGTCATTCCTACTTTATGCTTTATAGACTACGGCACTTTCATTAATTCGTTTAATCACCCATTCATCACAAAAAATGGCCATTCCATGGAGCCTGAGGTATTCTTTTGGGTCACCAAAATGAGTGGTTATGGACTTCTCCCCAGATGCACCAGTCGCTAGCATGAGCTCTCAGAAGGAAGCTTTGCTATTTTCCCTGCATTATACAAATTGCTGAAACACCCAGAGAGGTTGGTGAACTGAATGAATGGTTAGTTTCCCAGGGCACCAAATGACTGACTTTTCCACTTCACAGTATCTGAAGTAACCCATAATTTGGATTTTGAAGGCAGTGTATTACCATTTTTAGGGTCTGTAATGTCTCTGATTTATGTGTAGGAACCACCTTCTCTGTGTGCTAAAGCCATGCTTATTCCTACCTTTGAAACAGACCCACCCTTCATGTTTTGCACCCTAACACCAGAGGGAAGTCTGTGGATATCTCTTTATCTCTGTCAACACTGCAGAGACTGCTTAGAAATCTTCCTCCATTCTTCCTTTGTTTACCCAAGTGAAAATAAGGTACACATTCAAAATGCCATGCAAATTCAAAATGCCCATAAATTCTATTTCTACTGAGCTTCCTCACCTTCTGTGACACAGATCATGAATAGTAACTCCTAATTACTCATTTCTTGAATTCCCATGTAGGTTAAATCCTATTTCATGTTTCATTCTAAGTAACTAAAATTTTTAAAATTAAGTTTATTGGTACATTTTGGGCATACATAATGATCATCCTCATTGGAAGCAATTTGTACCTGTGCATGATATATTTTGATTCCTTTTTTTCCCGATCCCCTAACTAGACATTTTATCTCAATTCTGAGTTTATTTTATATAAATACTTATTGTGTGCATGTATGTGTACAAGATTAATATGATTATACTGGAAACTGAGAAGTAAAATGCAATGATGAACAACAGCAAGAGGGAACAGGGTTCTAACAGGTTTTCTTTTCATTCAACTGTCATTTTCATGAGAAAAATAAGGGCAGCCTCTACAGAAATATATAATAGAGATAATGAACAAGGTATGCTTTGACTTGACTTACATAATGCTTAGTACAACAAATCACATTTAATACTTTGAGAATAAAATGAAAAGGAAACGTCTATGTATAATATTGTTTGGTCTTAAAATACTACAAAAAAAAGAAATTAAAAGATGAACAGTTTATATTTATCTTTTTTGTCTTTTTAGTTGTACAAAGGGATCTCTATCAAATCTCATAAATCAAGCCCAGGGAGGAGGTATTTTCATAATAGTTTTAAGAAGATTTTTTTCATATTTTCAAGTGACTTTAAGAGAAAGTAAATAATAATGAATAAGAACTGCAGGCTAATTTTAACCTTTGCCTATGTTTTTAAATATAGAAATTATAGCTGAGTGTAGTTCCTTAGTTTATTATATAAAAACACTTATTTTTAAGAACAGCCTTCCCTAAATGTTCTACATGAGATCTAATAAATATGTCAAGTCTGTACTGCTTTCGAAATGACCTTACTGGGAGTTATGTTTGTATCTCCACTGACCCAAAGAGAACGGTAAAATGTATACAATCCATTCATATCAGATGAACTCCAAACTTCAGAGACTCCCTGAGTTAGCTTAGTTGACTGCAGGAAACATTTTTCATATATAAAAACCATACCTATCCAACAAGCCTATTTCAAGAAAGGAGAATCATCCATTCATCCATTGCTTATGAAGCAAGCAGTTCATGCAGGAACTGTGCTCTACCCTGGATTACAGTGGAAAAAATATATGTATATATATTCTCAGGTGCTTAGGATTTCTAATGGGAGGACAGGAGAGATAGGGAAAAACAGAACAGCAAATACAAAAACGGTGTACTTGGTAAGATAATGTGTAGGGGGCAGCTAGCTGTCTTGCTCCTGTGGTCAGAGAAGGACCACAGCTAGCAGAGACCTGAAGGAAAAGGGGTTCTACAGGAGAGGGGGAAGGACATCCTGGGGAGAAGGAAGAGTAACAGCCTCCAAAGGACTGCGATGCCTGCAGGACGGGTGTGCCGGTGTGCGAGGACACAGCAAATAAGGAAAGTGCAGAGACAGACAAGCTGGAAACAAGAGTCCAGACTTCCCAGAGTAGGCTTGGAGTCTGGGTTTTATTCTGTGTGCAAAGAAGTCGTGCGGGGAGTGACAGGGTCATGTAAAGTACCCACAAAGCACACGACCTTTGTAACTACGCATGAGTTACTAATCAGTGCATGACAAAAGTTTCGGTTCTTGCAAGTTTTTTTAAAAACATTAATTACAAGTATCAGGGGAAAGCTGGGCCAAGTGGTGCCTTCTTTTAAACCCAGCCCTCAGGAGGCTGAGGCAGGAGGAACTCAGTGAACTGAAGGCTAGCCTAGACTACACAGTGAGTTCAACGCCAGCCTGCAATACATAGTGAGACTCTGTCTCAAACAGCAACAACCACTACCACCACCACAGCACGAAAAATAGGAAAGTTTCCCTCCCATACAATATATGTCTAAGCAAAAGGCCTGGTGAATACTGAAAACTATCTTTTCAGTTTTCATTACATTGCATTGAAAGAATGAAGTGAATCGCATTTTGATCTTTTCATATAAATTGGCTGATTCTTCTTCATCATGATTTCAAAAAATTAAACAGGAGAAATTAATAAATAATATATTTAAGAATTGCTGAAGAAATTTATCATTAAAGCAAAAATCTGCTACCAGGTTCACTGTAGCAGGGATGTTACTAACAGCATCACGCCTGGTGCAATAAAACAAAGCCTCCTTCTGTTCGATAATGTCGTTTATCAGAACTCTCTAAACAAAGCAGTTTTTCCTTAAGGAAAAGCTCAAAAATTAGCCATAAACAAATTTTAACATAAAGACACTTATGATTCTTTCATCAGAGTTTCCTCCGAATGAAGTCAGCCTCTTCTGAATAATTGCTGTCTACTTGTTTTCTTCTAAGAAAGCTTCAAAGATGAGTCTCAGCTTCTCCATTCATCACACTGTGAGGACACAGCACCGTGCTTTTCCTTTTAATACTAAATGTTTAATCAACGAAGCGCCATATCAAGTAAGAAAGTCAAAGACATCTGACCACAATAGCAAAACAGCAAAAACTCGAATAATACAAGATGACGAACATTCTGGAGAAAAGTGTGAAAAGCACTCAGGTGCAGTGATTCTCAATTTTGACTGCAGTGATTCTCAATTTTGTTTATAAAGTATAATCCATATATGGGAGTGTGTTGGTGGATATACATAGATCCAAAGTAGAAACCTGTCTGCTTCACAAAACATTCCAGAAATCAAAACAGAAGGAAAATTAGCAGAAACATACTCTGCCAAAGCATACTAGATAGCTGTTGAATGATGGCCAAAAGAATCTGTTCCCACCCAATGCATCTGGTCAATTTTATTTACTAACTGAAAGAAATTTAAAATAGTGAGCCTGTGTGTATAGATATTATGTTTCAAATTATGGATAAAGCTTTAGGTTATTCATCATTATTTAATGCTGGAGTGGTAGAATTACAGTTCCATGACTTTAAAACATTGTTTTGTTTATGTGCAGTTTAACAGTTTAAAGAAATTCTACAGGTTTTCTCAAAGTAAATATTTATGAAGCTTACATACGTTTTAGGCATTACTGCATTTTATATGTTCACTGTTTCAAAATCATTTATAATCATAAATGATTGGGACATCTTCTAGTGCATCTTTCTACAGTGTAACCTGAGAACCCAAATGCCTGTATATACACTCGATGATATTTCCAGTGGGAACAATTTGAATTCCATCAGACAAGGTGGCCTAGGTTTGTGGGGTGCTCTTGGGCCTACAGCTGCTCCAACAGCAGGTGGTAGCTTTGGGGAGAAGCGTGTTTTAACCTCCGTGTTTGGCATGAAGATCACGACCTTTCAATTTCAATGTGAGCCTTGTCACAATGATATAGTATTATTTTCATAACCTCTACATTGCTCTAACTTCTCATGAACTCAGAAACTTCAGCTGGTTTTGCATATTTCCTAGATGATTTACAGTGTGTTCTGACCTTGCCCTTCTGTTGTAACATAGTGCCTGGGTCACAAGATATGAAACCTCATAAAAACTAATCCATTTCAATTTGCTAGCTGCATACAAAATCTTTTCTCTGACATGCACCATAACTGAAATGGATGGTAATTTAGACATTTATTATAACAAAGAAATACATTGATATTTCTCCTGGTATTTTGCCACATAAATAAAATAACGAAATAAACATTGAGATACTTAAGAAGTGTATAGAAAATGGACTCAAAACATCAAAATTATATACTGGCTGAAAAAGCTGGTTGGAAAGAAAATAAGAGACACATGAGGAGAAGGAATAAATGGAAAATAAAGCTAGGTCAGAAGACCAGAAAAACTGAATCCCATTGCTTAAAGATGTGAATAGTAATGAGTCAACAAACTAAACTGGATGGAAATTATGGGACGATTTTTGTTCGAATGAAAGACAACAACAGAAGAAAACTATTCCTGTGATTTTAATTCAATAAAAAATACTGTACCTTCCTACATGTTAAATTTGTTGAGTACAGTTTAGTACTATTTTAAATATGCACAATTATCTGACCACAGTGTAGTGCTTTATAAATTGATAATTAATTTTCATTTAGGAGCTCACTGATCTCTTTTGTCTAAAACAAATTGGATCTAGAAAGTTATTACATACTAAAGTTTAGTACTAGTAACCAGTGTATATAATAAGAAGAAACCATAGTCTGAAAATGAGACATTTTAAGTGGAGGACACAGCACTAGATTGGGAGTTTAGGAAAAACTTGATAAAAGTTATTATCATTCTTTGAATTGGCATATTTCAAGAATATTAGAATATCGATAATTTACTTTTAAGAAACACACTTTTGCTATTATAGTTCTGGAATTTCTTTAGTGGGAGAAACTTAAGTACCTCAAAGTTCTCCAACTTGTAACACGAGAATGGAAGGAAGGTGGGAAGGAACAGGGAATATCATAAGGTTTAGGGGAGTTTAAAAATGAAACTGCAATTTACATTTGTATTACAGATATTTAACAAAACAGATTCTCAGAGGATAGAAACTAGGAAGATACAGAACAGAGTCATCAGCTGAAGTAAGTGAATCTGAGTAAGGTAAATGCCATATTCTGACTGAAATAAAGTTCTTGAATTAAAGGCCACAGGACTGTGAAGAAGTTGACAGAGTGTCACTTCAAGTTCAGTCTTGACCAGCCACAGAACAACCTGATTTTTGTTTGTTTGTTTGTTTGTTTTGGACTAGAAGTAATCAGTTCAATAGGATCCAACAATTGCATAAAATGGAGGGAGATTTTTTTTTTTTTTTTTGCTGATTTTGAAATTGTTGCTTCAACCTATACTCACTTATCCTGTACATCTATTATCATACAAAAGTCTTGACAGCTCTTCTTTTAAGGTAGCTCAATATATTCTTAATTCAATATTCTTATTCCAAAGTAAATAATTACATTTATTAGATTAGGCTCGAGGTGCACTGGTTAATACCTGATCTTAGCCAAAACTGTTCTATACTTGTACTTATAAAGGATTGAATTTAAGACATACTTCTCTGTCATGATTATTTTTCTAGTGTAGTAAGATAAAAATTTTGCCTAATGGATTTCAAGATATGGAGATGAAACTCCATTCATCATATAGGCATCAGATGGCATTATAAGGGCGCTATGGCTTGTATCTTGACGTCCCCCCCAAAGCCTCACATAGTCACAGGTGGGGCTTTTCACAGGTGG
The DNA here is from genome assembly GCA_004363535.1 of Dasyprocta punctata. Lineage (NCBI taxonomy): Eukaryota > Metazoa > Chordata > Mammalia > Rodentia > Dasyproctidae > Dasyprocta > Dasyprocta punctata. The sequence continues at coordinate 87,585 of RJWM01002411.1, forward strand.
CTGGATCTAGAGTGTGTGATGCTGGGATTAAGTGTGTGATGCTGGGATTAAGTGTGTGAAGCTGGGATTAAGTGTGTGATGCTGGGATTAAGCGTGTGTGATTACTGAAGTAGTTCACTGATTGGTGTGGCATAGCTCTGGATGTGAATAATGGGAAGGCCCACCCTGCGTGTGAGTGCTACATGCCCTAAGAGCCTGGATAGAGCATGAGGGACAGAACGGGGGCTGCTGCTGTCACTTTCTGCTTGCTGCTTTCTGACTACCATGGACTGTTTCTCCTCTGTGATGCCCCTCTGCCATCTCACCCTGCCTGAAAGCCAGTCAGCTATGGACTGAAACGTCCACAAACTGTGATTCAAAATAAACCCTCACTCCCTTAACTTTAGCTGTTGGATATTTTGTCTCAGCAACAAGAAAAGTAACTAAGACAGAGTGATATTTTGTGATGTCATTATATTCCATTATGATGTCATATATATGCACTACAATCACTGGTAATGGTGAATACAGCGCAAAAACTAAAAGAATAAATTTTAAAGAGAAAAATAAAATAACAAGTAGAATAATGTTTTAGCACAGGACAGTAATGCAGTAATGATGGCTGAGTAACAAGACTTCTCAAAAGCAGTCTTAGAATGAAAGAACTGAGTGTTTCCAGACACTGGGTGAGACTTGAAAATAGCATTCTATCAGAATCTAATCTTCAACAAGATAAAAACTGGATGACCACTTCACGAGGGTCTTGCATTTTTTGAGAAATTGCTTTGCTCTGCTTAGGCAGAGACGTATAACCACAGCAAGGTATTTTATCAAATATATGGTCTCGTAGAATTCAGAATTGGGAAGGACTCCAGAGATAATGCAGCTCAACTCTCCTGCACTTTATAGAGATGGACAAAAAAGTTTCAGGGATTAAGAGTCTTGTTCAAAGTGATTCAGGCTCCTGATGACATACCTAGGTATCAAATCTAATCCACCAGTGATAATGCTTCATAGACATATTTATAAAACCAAAGACTTTTATTTCTTATAGACTTCTAATGCATTTTATCTGTGAACTACTCTGAAGGTGAGACAAAAGAATGAAGAATGGATAAATAAGTAAGCAATGGTACTCAAAAGACATCCACTTAAGCAGGAAGTTCAATTCTCTTAATGGGAGGTGAATGCATGGGATATGAGGTTATCCATCCCAAACTATTTAGCTTGCTTTTCTAATAATAGCTTGCAATTCCTGCTTGGATTCATAGCTAAGTAATAAAGCAAGTATGTGGAATGATGTATGATAATAACCTATTACATCTTAGATCCTAAGAAGTCTGTTGGTCTCTTAGTTCTTCCCTCTGGAGATAGCACTCTACCCTTCACGAGCTCATCTTGTCCTAGTGGTTTCCTGCTTCAATAAATGAACAGGTCAGTCATTTATCCTGAGGACACAGATGTATTGCCATAAACTATATCCTACTAATTGGAAAAGTCCTTCAGAAAGACAGTCACAGAGTAGATTTCAATTCACTACACCCTCTTTCACGGCAAAGGCAAGGGAGAAAGCACACCCACTCCCTACCCTCCCAAACCAGTGCTTCAGGTAACTTCATTATGGATTATTTCCTTATGGACATACTTTTGAAAAACATGCCTGGAACCACTGACAGGTCTAAGAGAAGCAAAGAAGTAGCTTCATCCGTAATAAAAACTTATTTTAGAAAACTCGGAAGCAAATCTATGCTGTATCACATCCTTGTTCCTTAGAGTGTTCAAGTGTAAAGGATCCTTTGTCTGCCTTATCCTTTGAATACTGAGGCAAACATGAATGAAAAATATCAGAGTAATTGCCAGCAATTTTTCAGTAATATATGTACATAGGTAATCTAATAACTATTTGGCTATTAAGCTGTTTTCATCCTTACCTTATGGTACTTTGTTCTAAATTAGCAACATTTATGATAGACAATATTTTGCTGAGACAAAATCATGGCTCCCATGATAATCAAGAGTAGGAAATTATTGGAAAATTTTTCTATAATTAAAATTACCTTGAGAATCCCATCGGAGAATGAAGACTAAGGTTTCTTAACAGATTCGACACAGTCAATTCCTTTGACATGGGAACCAATTGCTCTCAGTTGGGACGTGTTTTGTTTTGTCTTTCTTTAAAAAATTATTTCTATATGGGTAAGATGTATCGTTGTATTAAAAGGGTTACCTCCATGCAATTGAAACTCAACTGCAGAGATGGACACATAGGCAAAGGAAAGAAATCCAACTGAGGAAACAGCAGATCTGTGTCCTGCCCAGTGTTCACTAGGGGCAGAGGCCTGTTAATGGAACCCTGGTTTTAAGTGAAGCACAGATACAGCTCCTTTGTTGGAGTTTTAGTACTATCTGGATTATAAATGCATGTCTAAGTTGCTTCACACTCAGAAAAAAAGTTGAACATTCAAATTAACCCAAAATAGATATACTAATGTTTTTAAAGTTTTATTAAGCGTTTCTTCAGAAAATAATCAGTGTCACCAATTTTTTCCTGGAGAATATCTATATTCCTGAAACAATATTCTGAAAGTATTAGGACTCTCCAGTTACTGAAACATCAAGATAAAATAATCCCCATTCATAAAGCACCAGCACCTTAAACTCTCACAGCAAATGTGCATCTGCTTAAGCAAAACAGAACCGAAACAGGGATGATGATAACATGCTACAAACTACACAGAGGGTTTCCTGGAGGCTGCTGAAAGCTTCAGTGCTAAATAAACCAGTGCTATGAAAAAAAAGAATCTTCAAAAAAGAATTCTTTTGAAGCTGGCACTGCAGCGAGTTAGCTTCTTTTGATTTTGTATTCACTGCTACAGGACTAGAAATCACTAGCTTCCATTTGGCTTGTGGCAAGGAAGAGAAAATACATTTATCCATCCTGCAAGAAGATGACTTTCACAAATGATGGCCTGTGCTGTTCCCCAAAGAGATCAAACGGAAGCAAGGCAAGATCACTACCCCGCTTTTATAATCACTCTGAGAAGAGGATGTTAAGGCATGACTGAAGTCAGAGCACTTTCAGCCATTTCCATCTTTTATGAATGCAAATAACAACAAAAAGCTTATGACTTACACTATTTATTCTCTCAGAATTAGGAATTGCTCCAAAATTATCTGAGGAAATATAATTAAAAGACAAAACCCACTAAGGCTAGGTAAATGTAATATTTAAAAAATATGGCACAGTGTTTGAAAATTCCTGGTCTCTGAACTGTATCTATATACAGAAAGGCAGACATGCCAAAAGGTCCAGCACCTGGAAGTATTAAAAAAACTAACACAATAATGTAACCATCACCCAAACTAAGAAAAAAGTCCTCTGCTTTTATGCACTTCTGGAGCCATGAAGTTTTACATATTTATATTTGTATATATACCATATTGAAACACTTATCTTCGACACTTACTTTTCTTTTGGCTAAAACTAGACATATGTAACTAGCCTGTCCACTAGCTTCCTGGGTTTGGTTGGACAGTGCTAAATGTAATATACTATTAATAAGAAATCCATATTAATTTCTCATTTCTCCAAGTCAGAAGTTCTATTAATCATTTTTGCTCCTTTTTCTTTTCTAAGATATCTATATCTATAACTATTAAAAACATATATATTTGTTTTTAAAATGGTGATCTGAATTTCCTTTTGGATTTTCACAAGTAGTGTCTGTTTTTCTCCTGAGGTCAGAATATATGCAAGTGTAGGAACTAGGAAAAACATACCAAATAAAATAAATTATGAATTAAAAAGGGACATTAAGAGTTTGAATCAAAGAAATCCTTTTAAATACAATTTGGTATATAAAATTAGAAATACTTCTTTTATAAAATGCTGTATTTAAAATATTTGAATAGTCTGGATTATTTTAAAGTAATTTTTGTTTAATTTAAACCTCTACATTCTTATGAATGATAAACAAAGAGAGGGTAATAGTAAAATCACCCCATTTTGTTTAGAAAGTAGGAAGCTTATATTTTGCAAAAGCTGTAACTTATTTGGAATTTTATTTTAAAGCTCAGACTAAAACTTGGAAAATTTTAAACTCAATTATCTTCATTAATTTAAAATACTTTTCCATATTGTTTTGATCCTTTGGTAAAAAATTAATCCCACTCTTTTAATTTACATAGTCACTTAGTCCTTGGTATAAATTAGAGAATACACTGTGAACATTACTCATATATTTCATTTAGTATCAATTTTCAGTCATTTAATATGCTTACATTGCAATGTGGCATGCAGATTAACAAAGAATTTCTGGATTAAAGATAGTATATAAAAGACGGTATCATTACTACATTAATGGAAACATATTGACCCTCTCACTGTACCAAATTGCTTCAAAGTTTCCTTATATATTAAGTCAGTCTTCATACTGTGAAATAAAGTACCAGTGCAGAAAGCTCTGTGGTTACTAAACAGATTTTACTCTACTTTCAGTTACTAATTAGGGGCATAGCACCTCTAATTGTGAAACAAGAGTGAAAAATAACCTGCAAAACAAGGGGGCTAGAACAGTATGAGGAAGGAGAAGTAGCCCTGCAAGAAGAAAGACTCTTGAAAGTTTTCGAAGATGGAGCAAAGAGGAATTAATATACAAGGAGAAGAAAAAAAGATGGCGAGTGAAAGGTTTTCAAATTGGGGAAGAGGACAGTGATGTCTCTGTATGGAGAAAGAGGGAGGTTATAGATGTCACTCTCACTTGCCCTTTCTTGTTTGGGTCTTTTATTTTGAGTAGTTAAATTTTTTAATTCATTGTGCATTCTAAATAATAGTCCTCTGCTGAGGAATAACTGACAAATTTTTTCACATTCTGTAATCATCTCCTTACTAACTGATTCCTTTGCTTTGCAGTAGACTTTCAATTTAATATAATCCCATTTGTTACTTCTCACTGTTATTTCTAGTGCAACTGCGTTGTTTAAAATATCATTTCCTACATCGATGAATTCAAGCGTTTACCTATTTTGTCTTCCAATAGGTCCACTGTTTCTGTTTTAATGTTTAGATATTTGATCCATTTTGATTTTAGTTCAGTACATGGTGAGAGATGTAAGTCATGCTTCAATCTTCTGACAACAGATACCCATTTTTCCCAGCACTGTAGCTGAATAGGCTGTCTTTCCTCCAGCATACACCCTTTGTCAAAGATCAAATAGCTGAATGTGTCTGGAGCTATTTTTGTATCCTCTATTCTGTTCCACCGATCCATATATCTATTTTTGTGTCCATACCATAATGTTTTCATCACTGTTGCTTTTTAGTATAGCTTGAAGTCAAGTGATTCTATCTTATAGAGAGAATGGCAATCATTAAGAAATCAACCAATAACAAATGCTGGCATGGCTATGGTGAACAAGAAACATTTTCCCTACATTATGGGTGGGAATGTAAATTATTGCAACCATTATGGCTACCAGTATGGAGATTTCTCAAAGAACTAAAATTACGAATTTCATATGATCTGGCAACTCCTCTTCTGTGTATCTTCATCAAAGAGCTAAAGACAATATACTTCAGCAACACATGTGTGCCAAGGCATATGGCATGATAATTCATAACAGCTAAATCCTGGAAGCAGGCAGTATACCCATCAAATGACAAATAGATAAAAAAAATGTATCTACAGGTAATGGAATACTATTTGGCTACATAGAAGCATACATCTGAAACATTTTTAGGACAATAGACACATCTGGAAAATATAATATTGAGTGAAATAAATTAGACACACACTCTTAAATACCATATACTATCTTTCATTTGATTAAGTACAAACAAAGAGCAAAAATAAGGATGGATAGAAGGTAACAAGGTGATACATCTCCTACAAATGAGAAAGGGTTCAGGAGACCAAGGGCGAGAGAAAAAGGGGAGGGGAAGGGAAAGTAATAGAATTAAAATGCACCATGTACAGGAACCTAGTAATCTCAATGAATGCAAACATTATATGTCATAAATGAGTGAAGAACAATAGTAACAACAAGAATGAAAATAAGGAAAGGGAATATAGAGGCAGAGGGAAAGAGGTAGGTGGGAAAGGAAAAGGAATTAATTTAAAAAGAGATAAGCTGTATTATGTACATGTACCCACTCTCCAAGATGAATGTAAAATTTGTGCACTGCAAACACGTACTAATAAAAAACCAAAACAGTACAATGCTAAAAAAATAATAAAGAGTTAATCAGAAAAAAAGTAACATAAAAGCAATCAGTAGTAAATAGGAAATGGAACGTGCAAACCCTAGCACTTCTCTCTATGGACCTCTTTCTTTTTCAGAATTTGTAGAATGTCATCAAGGAGACGTCATGACTGTCAGGGAAGCAGTGAAGACAGTGGACAGCCTGGACGCCTGATGACCCATAGGCCCTCAGGGAAAAAAACACTGTGGGCAGCATTTCCAGAGCTCTAACCCAGACTTCTCTGAAGCTGAACTTTACCCTCTAAATTTTGTGAGTTGGTTGACAAGTAACTTATTTCACCTCTTAATTTCCTGTAGTTAAAAATGAAGTGCTATTGGATATTAATTATTTGATGACTACTGTTTTCAAGCTTTGACCAGTTTGAAAAAAAAGAATCAATAATTACAAGTGACTTTTAATAATAAGGATAAGATACAGTGAAGTAAATGAAGGCAAAGCATAAAGCTTTCTCAAAAATGAAACAGAAAAATGTGAAATCTGATAAACTAAATTCCATGTAGGGAAGTCCTCCCCTCAAAAAGAAGACATACTTCAGCTAAGTATTACATTGTTCCAGGTTGAACTGTAGTTTTTTTAACTCCATATTTTAAAGGATTAAAGAATATTCTGAATATATTCTTTAAAAAATAAATGATACTGCAGTGCTTTACATATCACCTCATGACTAAATGAATGATACATAATTTCTAGTGGTTAATGGCCATATTCAGATGGTAAAATAGACAATGTCCAATGGAATGAATAAGATGAATAAAGATCATTTAGTCTTCCATGCTAAAAATGATTAACAAAGTTGAGCTGCAGGAAACTAGAGAATCAGGAGCTCACATTTATATAAAGACACCAGCAAGAGCAAAAATCATTGCAGGATAACAGGCTTTCTTTGGATCATTTAAGAGGCACTGAATAGCCCTAAAATCATTCATATGACTCACATTCAGCAGCTTGTGTACAATGAAAGTTAGAGAAAAACATGAAGAACATCCGATTATAATTCTTATGAAATCAGTGGGATTATCAAGCAACCTGCTTTAGAAATATCCCTCCATGATAAAGGAAATAGATTACTTCATGTATCAGAATGAAAAAGCACAAAGGAGATGAGGAAAACCAATCTGATCTTTATTCAAATTCAATCTACTGTACAGGAGTTCATTTCTCTTGGTAATTATGGCTCAAAAGACTCTAACTATGTTGACTCGATAATGTGCTTGTTTGCATAGTTAAGGCATGAACTTTGGTGCATATGTAAACTAGAAATTCAGCACAAATTAAATTCTTTTAGTTTTAATAGCGTTGGACTCGTAGCTGTAGTACGCTAGGCAATCAGGTAGTCTTTCTGAGTACTGATTTTGATTTCTGTAAAATGGAGAGACTGGGCTTCATATTCTCTTCTAGTTTGTTCTTCTCATTCTAAGAAATGGAAATCTCTGTTCTCAGACTGTTTTTAAAAACGGGTGCTTTAAAAACAAATTAGAGCACAACAGATAAGATCTCCTGATCTGACTCCTTTTTGATGTCCCAGTTTGCACTTTGACAATGCTTCCTTCTCAGCCACATTTCAACCTCTTCTCTTTATCCGAAAAGGATGAAAAGGATATGGAACTTTGGGCAGCTAGAATGTTACCTCCTAGTCAGTCATTTCTCTTTAGAGCTAGTTTCATGGACTTTCTTTTCTCTCTCTGCCTAGTCTCAGCCATTGCATATATTTCCCTTAAAAATTAAAAAGTGGAGCTGGGGATGTAGCTCAGTGGCACAGCGCCTGCCTGGCAAGCACAAGGTCCGGAGTTTGATTCCTGGTACAAAAAAAATTAAAAAGTGAAGGCAAATCATATATTTTGACTCATCATTCAAAAAGGCTTAAGTATTAAGAAGGAACATTTATGTACCTATATGTGGAGAAAGGGATCTCCAAGAAACTCATAAGTGCATTGTAAGTGACTAACACTACAGAATTTTAAAATCCAATGACCAAATTCTGTGTATAAATTAAAAATAAAAATAAGCATTACTTCAAATTTCTAAGTAGAAGAAAGTATGAGAATAACCAGCCAGTAATTAAATTCATTTTCTTCTTTCAAAGATCCCTTTTTCTTAAAAGAATTGAGATTTAATTAAACTTATTTTGGTAAACGCAATTTATTCTACTCATGTCACAATCCCCAAAAGATTGCCCCAACACACCTGTAATACAGGGGGAAAAATGCTGCAATGACTTGAGCCTTTATTAGGAATATTTGAGTATCAATTGTCAAATTTCATTTTGCATAAAAAACAACTGAAGACCTTGTTAACGTTTCAGAGTATTGGTACAGTGCTGTGATGGTAACACACTATCTCTCTGAAAAGGATATGCACATGTGCATATATATATTATAGTTTTATAGTTATAGTTTTACTAAAGTTTTGGCTAGCAAATATGTAGCAATTTATTTAAAAATGATAAAATCCATAATACTCTATATTATGAAATCTATACTAGCAGTTGAACTGCATAGATTGTTTCCTTGGATTTTGTTGAATCTCTCCATACTCTATTTATTGTTGTAAATGGCCAGTTTGCTTGTTCAGACAAAAACATTTGTTGGCATTTTTGTTTATTGAAATAACACAGGTGTATGTTAGAACTGCACTTGCTCATTAGTGATGTCAGTACAATCTTTCCTCTTTTGGATAATTTTTTTGGGTCATCCACTCTTCACTGTACACAAGCAAGTTGATGTGAATCATGTGAATGATTTTAGGACTACTAAGTACCTCTTAAAGGATCCAAAGGAAGTCAATTACCATTTATTTCAATCTAGACAACTAACAAAGCAAGATATAAAAATGTGACTTGCATAAGTTTCCACTGGTGTAAAGTTTTATAACACGGCCAATTTCAGGCCACCCACATGATGTCATTTAACACCGTGTTATGAAGAAATAAGCAGTCACACAACATTTGTAGTATTTCTATCACACAGACACAACAGATGTAAATCACCTGAACAGCATGGATAACAGTAAAATGCAGAATAATAACAGGATCATTGTTTTAATATTTATTACCTTTTAAAAATGATAACTGTATTTAACAATCAATTCACAGAAATACCTGAAGATTACCAATTGGCTTTTGCAACCTACATGAGCCAGTTTCAGGCCTCCACTGCCTGGACCCCACCTTCGGAGCATCTGATAGAGAGCATTTCTACTTTGAAACAGAAATCTTCATTTGCGGCAAGGGAAAATCTGGTATAATTCGAACTTGGATTAGATTGTCAGAAATCTTGATCCAGACTGCACACTTCTAACGTGATTCTGTTAAGATCTATCAGTTTATTTTAACCCTTTTAATGAAACATTATGAGAAGTTCTTTTGTTTTTAAATAAAAAAACTGTGAAAATCTATCTAGTGCAGACAAAGCTATGGAGTTTGCTCATTCACTGTGAACTGTAAAGTTAAAAAAATGTTTTGTTGGGTGACTTCGTGGAATTGGTTAAGGTTTAAACACTCCATCACCCAAAAATCCTATTTCTAGATATCTAACCTGCAGTAGCAACACATGGTGACCTAAAACATTTCTTAATAACGAAGTTTACTGCAGCTTTGCTTAGAATAGCAAAAAACTCAGAATTGAAAACTTTTTTTTTTTTTTTCGGCACTGGGGATCAAACTTGAAAACTTTAGTAGAAAACAGGGTACACAGAATTATAGCATATCCACATGAGAGAATACTAGGCAGTCATTATAAGTAAAGGAAATGCTTTACATTATTATTATTATTGTTATTGAGACAGGGTCTTACTATGCAGTTCAGGCTGGCCTTGAATTTACTTTGTAGCCCAGGCTGCTCTTGAACTCACAAAGATCCTCCTGTCTCAGCCTCCCGAGTGCTGAGATTACAGGCATGCACCATCACACCTGACCTAAACTTTATTTTACTTTCTTCGAAATATGCCCAGGGTACATTGTTAAATGGCAAACAGATTGAGATCATAGTGACTATGATCTGATTTTTGTCCAAAGAAGGAGAAAAACCCACAAATATATACATGTCTATGGTTTTCATACAAATAAAAATACTAAAATAAGCATATGAAAAGTTGACAGATGCAGTACATACGTCAGGGGTGGGATGAGAGGTGTTAAGGGAGAAAGGACAGGGGCTTGAAGAGGGGTTTACAGATTTGTTTCCTCAATAATAGAGGTATTCTAAGTATTTACTTTTCTTTTTTACTGTTTTTCTGTACTTTCCAAAAGATCCAAAAACAAAGTTCAAGAGAAAAGATTCTTTTAATGGGAAAATGTGCAGATATATTCAGACTTCTCCAATGTTTGTTAATCTTTTAACTAATAACTATTACTAAATAAGTTTATTTGTCCCAACACTGAAAATCTCCATTTCTGAAATCTGCAATGCTCTGCAGGCCTTAAGTTCTTTTTTTTTTTTTCATTAAGTTTGGCAGCAAAATCTACCCTAAACAGATGTGACACAATTTATATAGTTTCAAATCCCTTTTATTACCAATATTGGAATATTCTGCTATTAGTATATTTAATTAAGGATGGTGCTCTGGATTCCTGAAGATGAATACACAATGTTCGCACTTAGAGGAATGGCAGGAGTTCTTAAGTCCAAACCACACACAGCTCAAAATGTTTGGATAAAGGTTTGTGGTCCTCTATCCAAGGAACCTTAGGAAAATCAGGTGGTATTTACAGAGGGAAGAAAGGAGACTGGGCGGGTAGCACGAGGAGTACCATCTCGGGAGAGAAGAGGGAAGCTAAAGAAAGTGCTCCCATCCTGGAACCATGTTTGTGTATCCACTGGGCATGAGGCTTGCTTAAGCAGGGTTACTGCTCCCAGAACAGAGAACCTGGAAACATTATTACATTCCTGAATAGTGTGTATTGCAAGAAGAAACCGGAATCACTGGGTCCTATGCAGCAAAGCAGCCAGCATGCTAGGACAGTGCCATCTCTGTTTCCCTTTCAATGTAAACACTCAATAGCTTTCAGGCATTCTAGCTCAGGATGGGGAAGAAATAGTAACAACCCTTCCCTTACATTTGCAATTTCAAGGGAGATTCTTAAATGTGGAAAGTAATGCAAGATGGTCTGTAATACATGGGTTTGAATACTCTAACCCACACTAGCACTCTGCAGAGGAGGGGGTAGACCCAGCCATGGAACAGCCCATTGGAAACCATGCAGGAAGAATCTGCTTGTGCAGACTTAGGGAAGAATGTGGAGGCAGCCATGGGGAGTAATCCTTGACTCAGATTCCCACTAACTTTGCAGTCAGGTTTCAAGGAATCAAGAGCACTCAAATGCTTCCATTGAAGTGGGGATAGTCTGCTTCACATTGGAATGCAAAAATTTTAAGTGCAGCTGCCCTGCCACTGATCTCTGCTCTCTCTAGTTCAAAACTGCATTAGTAAGGGATTTTTTCCTGGACTCACAATTTCAAAGCTTTTTCCAATAGCTTCCTGGCAGTAGCCTTGTAAGATGCTGAAATGTAGCTAGAATCTCAGTGGAATTCGAATTCCTCTGAAGTCCTCTCTTTCCTTTCCTAGGGTCACTGTTATCACTCCTGCCTGCTTGCTTTACTACTTCGGTTGTGGCAAGATAGAAACCTCTTGTGTGTATAGGCATGAAAACGACTGCAGAGATGTATGCCCTATGTCCAGGAACACAAATGTTTCTGGAACTAAACCATGCAGAAGGCACACCTACTGGGGTCAGAGCCAGGATGACATCAAGCAAGGAGCCTCTATAAGAAAGCAATCTGGTAACTTAAAACATATCGTAAACTAGGTGTGATCTTGCCTGATTTTCAGGTCTCTTACTGTATTCACCTCATCCTGGCTCACATTGTTAGAGTCTCTAATTTATTTGTATTTATCCTCATTGAATAGGGAGCTACAGAAGGGCAGACTTTTATTCTTACTAATCAATGCTTCATGTAGTGCATTGTTTGAATGAAAATGGTTGAATTGCTAGAGAAAAAAGTTGGTAGAACAAGGTAATAAGCCCAGGAACATGTAAGAATTCCATTCATTCTTAAAAGAAATCATACAGAATAATAGTTAATATTCAGCGTGATATCCCAGAATTAAGAAGGAAAAGGGTACAGGAGTAAGGAAGATTTTGAGTTAACATTTATGTAAGTCACTGTTCTGTGTTAGGCCCAGCCTAAGGTATCTGACACACATATGCAATTCAATTTCATAGGACACATAATATATTCGAGGAAAGGCTTCCATCCAAAATGTTTTAAACACATAATACATAAAGGGCTCAAACATTAGCTTTCTGGAAAATATAGTTATTGAAAATGATCATTCTCTAAAGGTCCTAAGTAAAATATTATGATCTGATTTTACTAATATAACCCTAGAAATTTGGAAACTAAAATTCTTAGAGTTCACATCAAGGAGAGCCGAAACTAAGACCTGCAGGTTTGATTCATCTAATTTAGAATGTAAGTATTAACACCTACTCTAAAGGAAGTGAATATTTTGGCTACATTCCAAGGAACACGCAAAAATGTAGAACACGCAGGTGCACCATGAGAGTTGTGACAAAGGTGTGAATGTGTGTGTGCGCCCACATCCGTGTGTGAGGTGTTGATAACGTGGGCCAGTTTTCCTGTATGCACCAAGAGCTTAACATCAGTGGCTGAATGATAGCCTGGAAATTCTGCCAACCCGCAGACAATAAGGCTATACACTTAGGAAGGGATCTTGACCTCCATTTTGAAAAATATCCATTCCAACTTCAGTTGGTGAGTACACGGAGTTTCTAATTTAAGAAATGAGTTATTGTTGGAGACGAGTAAGCCAAAGCCAGAAAGTAGAAATAAGAAGGCAGTTTTTTTTTTTTTTTAAATCCCCTGGGCCAAAACATGCAGAAAAAAAAAAAAAATTCAGCAACATTCTGTAAACTCTCATGAGAATTCTGTCTTCAGACTAAGACTGCTGAAAAAAATCTGCCTGAAAGAAAATACGTGGGAAGAGAACCAGGTGAAATTCTCAGTTCTCACTGTTCTAATTTCCTTAAGGGTAGGGACTTGGCCTTTGCCCTTTACTAGGAGGAGTAAAAACTACTGAGCAGAACAGGAAACATCACATAACTAGGAAACTTTACTGGCAACGTAACAGACATGAACACAGTTCTTTGAACGTAACAAGAAAGTACAGCATCCTTGAAAAGTAACTAACATCCTCTTTATAACACAGGCCACTATGAAAAAAGGTGGTATAGGGGAATTTAATCTGTTTACAGGGCTTCAATGATAACAGACAACACTTAATGATATTAAATATTTTTAAACAAGCCATGATTAGCCGGGCGTGGTGGCGCATGCCTTTAATCCCAGCACTCTGGAGGCTGAGGTAGGAGGAGCGTTGTGAGTTCGAGGCCGGCTTGGGCTACAACGCGAGCACAAGGCCGGCCTGAGCTACACAGTGCGACCCTGCCTCAAAAAACCAAGGCTGGGAGTTTGGCTCAGAGACTTAAGTGCCTGTCTGACAGGCGTAAGGTTGTGAGTTCAATCCCTGGTGCTGCAAAAAAAACAAAAAACAAAAAACAAAAAACAAACAAACAAAAAAAAAACAAGCCATGATTCCCCTGCTCTCCTCAGCACTTTTAATAGATTAGGAAGGCAAAGAGAGGTTTCACAACTGGATGAGCGTAACAAAACAAGCATATGCAATTACCAGCTGCCTGGATTTAGGAGTCTGTTATCAAACCCTGTATCATACTATCAGTTATAGGGGACTTTCATTTCTAATGACACTTTATTCCATTTTGCATGAAATGTTAACCAATAAAAAATGAAGAGGTTCACCTTTAAGAAAGAAATCATTTTAGCTTTCCCAAGTCCTCATCCTACCTCACTCAGATCACCTACAACTCCAGTCCTTTCTTCAGAGGCCTGGGAATTTTCCCATGAGCTCAGAAGCAGGATTGAATGTCATCAGAACCCTTGATGGAGGAAGAATACTCTGAGAGTTTCTGAGATCAAGTCCTATCAGGGATCTTTGCACCCTGGCTCCTCCCTCTCTTCCTGTGACTCTTCCCTCTGCGTCTCACACTGCAGCAAGGCCAAAATGACTATGTTCTTCGTGTACAGCAGGCCGTTTCCCTCCCATTCGAATGCACATGCTCTTTACCATTGTCTGGAACACGAGTTTCCTTCTGTCCCTATCTACCTGAGAACCCATCATCCAGGGAAACCTGGCTCTGGTTCATCCTTTAAGAACCTGTTCCCAGGTCACATGCTTCTCTTTCTAGGTAGACCTGTGAGCTTCTGCCTCACCTCAGCTGCAGCCTGAATAGCTGGTATGCACAGCCATTACTGGGTGTAAACATTCTGCATTTGTGCTTGTCACTCCCGCTAGAATACAGCAAACTCCGGCAGGCAAAAAGATCTGTATACTCAGCACCAGCACAGGCCCAGTGCTGAGTGACATGGCATTGAGTAAAGCCGATTGTTTTTAAATGATGCTTTTACAGCTCCACATTCTGTGCCAAAACAAACAAACACAACAAAGCACACAGCGCATGCAATACCACAGAACTCACAGCCAATCTTTTCCTGCTGACAGAGATCACAGTCCAAGACAGACCCCACTGGCTGAAGGTTAGGCTCTGTCTGATACTCAGTCGCACTCTACAAGTTTGAGAGGGTATTCTGCCTTCATTGTTACTGTGTTAGTCAAGAAAATTCCTAAGTTTCTCAAGTCCCTAAAACTTCCTGTGTGGAAAAATGTTCATTTCCTTAAGCCAAACATTTCCCTACTTTTCTGTAGAACACAGTAATTTCCTTGCAATATTACTTGCTTCTGATTTATAATACATATACATAAAAATAACATCCACAGTTCTTAAATTATCAAGTTCAAATCGTCACTGGCACTGGTACCAAAACCAGTGATACGACTATGTGTACATGTGTGTGCTTGTGTACATGTGTGTAAATACATATGCGTTCTACATATGTATGGCATGTGCATGTTTAACCCATTCTTAATCAGAAGATATGATATTATTTCTCACTTCTAGGTGTATCTGGAGATAAATATAAGATTACAATGTGCAAATTGTTTATGTTTTTCCTACAATAAATCAGGTATGTAAAGACTTGCATTAATTCTTTTTTTTTTGTCATGACAGTGTGGTACACTAACTGGCAGATACTAAATGAGGTACACTAACTGGCAGATACTAAAGGAGTTAACAGGGTGGTTCTATTTGTGGAATTTAAAAATATAATTCCAAAGACAATGCTATAACATTTGCAAGGAAAAACATCATACAGTCCTGTCTTTCTTGCTCAATAGCTGGTTCCATATTTTCCTTGTTTCTTACAACCCTAGTAAATATTCAAGCACATATGTGTATATATATAGCATGTGCATATTTATATAGAAAGGGAATATATACACAAGCATACATATGTATATATATATATGGTTTTATTATTCATTATTTTTGTTATTATACCACATACTTAAACTGTCTTCTGTTAAAGGACATTTGTTAACCCTCCGGTTTTTCATAATAATTAATGGTACATAAACGACTGTGAGTAGGTAGCTCATTTTTAGAAAAAAACAACTCTTTAGCCTGGAGCCAGATATTAATATATTAAATGTATAGGAAATGGTCACATTACAGCACAAAACATCATACTAATTTATAAACCTCCAAGCTACCAGATTCACCCAAATTCTTACAGTTCTGGGTCTTATGTAATATCTGCCCACTCCCAATTTAATCAATGTAAAATTCTATTTCACTGTTTTAGTGAAATGCAATTATTTTTTTCATGTGCTTATTTACTATTCCAGGTCACCTACAGCTTAAGAGAAAAGATAATACTTAACGATACAGAATGAATTACATGGGTCAATTTTTTTCTTTATATTTTATCATATTATATATAGTAAGGTCTATCGATTTTGATACTAGTAAACTTTCTGCTATATATTACTTCTCTTAGGAAAACTGTTCTCAAAAAATATACAATGGACAGTTACTAAGTAAAATTTTGTAAGTCTTATAATAAAAATAACCATGCATATATATTAAAATATCTGTACTTTACTGCTCTGAAACACAAACTGCAAAACAAAATCAGTAAGAAATCAACTTGCTACAGCAGTATGTTTTCTAAAATACTAGTACATTGCATCTATTTTCTCCAAGCTGTCAACACAGCATTTATTACGAATTCTACAGAACTACAAAACATTAGGTTGAAAAGTGAAGCTCAGGGTTTTACACAGGGATAAAGGCTAGGGTTTGCAAAAGTGTGCATGCATATATAAAGAGCTGATCAGGGAAGGCCTTTTGCCATTTTGAAAATATATTATAACTTGGTCAGTGCTTTGCAATCCATCGGTCTTAGAATCTGACTGTTCCACTGATACCAACATGCTGAGTTTTCAGAGCAGATAATTTCTGTATTGTTCCTCAAATGTAAACATTAGTTATTCCTTTGTTTTCTACAAAACCCTATTTTAGCAGTACAGAGAGCTAATGACTTAAGACAGCTTTCATTCCCAAAACGGAAACTTTTTTGGGAATAAGTCAAAATATACTTTTAATATGAAAATACATTTATTTAGAAGTTAGGGTCTTCGGTTGGTCCATAAGAATCTGGTTAGCAGATGATATATCTGACCACAGTATTGGTTATAATTTTTCAGCTATATAGATTTATTATTTTTAACAGTCCTCCATAGGAAGACTGCGTTCACTGTCCCAGTGCAGAGGTTCCCTGGGCCCTCCCAACACCTGGGCTCTCTCGGGCGGGAACCCAGGAGATTGTCACAGGCACACGCAACATCTCCTCGATTTCCTTGACAGATGGAAACGCAATGTGTTTGGAGAAGGAACAGTAAAAGCTTTGCCAGCAGAAATATAATGCTAAATTAGAGAATTTAGAAGAGATTATGTAAGTCAGCAAGACACAGTGGAAAAAGCCAACACGCCAGAGAGGAATCTGCCTCATATTTACTCATGAACGAATGAGTGTGGATCCCCAATGTGGTGAGAATTTGGCTAAATGCAGTGAAGGAACAGCAAGCCCCACTCCCAGCTGCTTGGGAGCAGTGCCTATCCTTCATGCTAATCAAAAAGGGCACTAAAATGAAGTGAAAATCACGGACGAGCAACAGTCTAGGAGTACTCAGCAGGGTCTGCTGGTGGGCGGGGTCTGGCAGCAGCAGTGCAGTGGACTGTGGATGCGGTCCCCCCACGTGGCAGGAGAGAATCACACGTAAGGCCCGAGAGCCCGAGCGTCTGAGAACCTCCCTAGTACCGCGGCCCCTGCAGACCCCTGATGACTTGCTCTGCATCACATAAATAGCTGCCACTCCCTTCTGTGCTTTCCAGCACTGGTGCTTGGAATGAACAGCCCTTCCGACAAGAGCAAGCACAGGGAGATAAGGCAACGAACTGGAAAGTAAAGAGAGAAAGCACAGTTGGATGCACGCTTGGATATGAGAAGTAACTTTGGAAAGAAAAGTCATTCCTTCAATTTTTTCGAATTAAAGGAAACATCTGAGTGGGCAGAGGAAATGGAGAATTCTTCATTTCATTATGTGGGTAAGAGGACACTTACTTTATCTGGCAGAAGGGGGTTTCATGAGAAGAAAATTTTTCAGGACATTTTTTTATTAGTAAATGTTTGCAGTCTCCAGTATTTCCATTCCTCCTGTGGAGTTGGTACGTGTGCATAATACATCTTAATTCTTTTTTCATCCCTTTACTCTCCTCTCCTTCCCCCTCCCTCATCTCTTGATCCTCTTTCTCTTTGAGAAAGATCTATCTTCCCTACTTCCTATTACAGATCTTTTATTTAGCTTTTAAATTATTTATACTTTGGGTTTCTTATGTAAGAGAAATCATGAGTTATTTAAGCTTGTGTGTCTGATTTATTTCATTTAACATTATGGATTCAAGATGCATCCATTTTTAAACAATACAGAAGTAAAGTTATGCCCAACACCAACATTTCAAATCTTACCTCTAAAAGCACTAATATCGCCGTAATGTACCTGCAAAACAAAATATTTACTTCCAGTCTGTCCTCCAACTCTGAATCCAACACCTAAAAATTTACCAAAAGACATAAATTAATATTTTAGAAATGAAACTTTTAAGTGGAGCTTGGGTTACTAACCTATAAAATCTAAAGTGAAATAAAACAGACTATATACATAAAATTGTTACATAAAAACAGAAATAAAGTAGACACTGAGCAAAATTTCTACTATCACATGTCATTCCACCTCAAAGCTCTATGGAACTCTACTTATAGTTCCCATTTCAGAACCAGAGTAGTCACTTACTGATACTTTCAGAGGACAATTTATTCATTTTGAAAGAATCACAGCAAAATAGAACACAATTCTGTCTTTGTTGATCATTTAACAGACTACATAAGCCATTTTTTCCATTTTCTTTTATATATACTCATTCATTTTTATTTCCAGACTGAATATAGGAAACAGATTTCCTAGGAACATCTCAGGGAAACTACATTTCTTCTCATGTGAAAATAGGCATCTACAAAATTGTCATTAAGGAAACTCAGTTACCAACTAAATTTCTAAGTTCAGGGTGCCAGTGAATGCTTGGAATCCAAAAAGTTTGTAATAGACACTGAATTTGCTAATGAGCTTTTAAAAAATCTACAGAGAAAACACAGGCAGAGAGAAGTTTTATTTTATCTGTCCTAAAAATGTCAACTAACCCCTGACAGCCCGCCCTATCACTGTTTAAATTTGTTGGTAGTGGCTGCATAGCACACTAAAGAGAATGTGAAACTCAACTGAAGCAACGCAAAACAGGTCTCAGCCAGTGGTTCTGGCATGGATCAGAGAGGCAAGAGATGGGCGCATGAATTGCAAGTCTATCCCCAAACCATGGCAGATTCATTCTGCAACAGAACCACAGACTCCCTTTCATATTACAAAACACGCAGGTAATAAAGCAAAGTCTGGGAATTCACTCTCACACTGGAAACTATCAACAGTTTAGAAGTAAAGTCAGCAAGCCAGCGGAGGTTTGGCATCACATTAAATACCTAGGTTCCAGGACTATTAAAAAAAAAGACAAAATCTCTGTTTGCTGAAACAGCAATTTATTTAATTCCTAGCTCTCTTGGCTCATGAAATGTTGCTGCTGTCAAGAGCCAAAGGTGGCCGGAGGTATACTTGGTTATTTTGTAATTCAATCAATAAACTGTTATGAGGGCAAACTACTTACCAAAGAGAGACAGAGAAAATGTACCTCAGTGAAACCTTTCAACACAAGTAGGCGATGCAAGTACTTTTGGTGCGCAACTGTGCTACAGAACAGGCAACTGCTGGAAAGCACATTTTAGAAAGTACTTTGGAGAGAAGTGAAGCAGATTAACATAAGAATATCAAGAGTCTCTGAGGTACCTTTGGGGAGCTTGGTGGGGGGAGCATTTCTGGCCCAGGCGTACAGAATATTGGCTTTATCCTTACAGGTTCCTTCATCACAAAACCTGAAAAAAAAAGTTGTTACAGTGAATATTTGAGTAGGGACATGCACCAATCATTCTAAATTACAGGAGGCATTTAAAAGCAAAGTACATCTATACATCATCATTTATTAGGAGCACCCTAAAATCCTAATGAGACAATTTCTACATGAAAAAAGCACCTATAAAAGAAGAGGAGATATTTTTAGTTTGTTTGACCATTGACTTGCATGAAACAGTCCCGTGTGTTAGATGTATAATTTATACTTCAATATATTTAGGTGTGGAACATAGTCTATGCAATCAGGTAGAAAAGAGACTCATGCAGTGGGAATCTAGAAACAAACTAAAAGAAAGCTCACACATATTTCCCACCCTGGGATCAGTGATGTTATCAAAAAATCTTAGGCCACAGAAACAAATAATAACTTCAGTAGGGCAAGTAATACAAGCATACCACACTGAAAGGACTCCTGACTTTGCATATATGTCTATAGATGTATGAATACTCGCTGTTTCACTTGTAAGTTGTTTCATTTTGTGCAAGTCACATAATCTTACCCTGGAGCCTTAGTTTTCTCTAAAATGTAAATCAGGGATAATTACACTTACCTCATAAGTTATTCTGTAAATCAAATAAGACGTAAGCGAAAGCCACTTTATAAGCTTTGAAACGCTATACCAGAGTACCACATTATTTAGTAAGACATTCGTGTTACCTAAAGATTTATCACTGAGGACAGAGTTCTATGGTGGGAAGAACATCGAGGCAGATCAGTGTATCTGGAGTTCCATTCCTGTGATTTTTTACTGTGCTTAGAAGCCCTTGAAGGGCTGATGTCTGTGGGAATACTTCTCTGAGAGGTATGACGTTAATGAATGGTGATGACGTATATAAGGTATCAGGATGGTCATTAGGACATCTGGTAGATAAAATTTGATAAATGCTAAGTTATTTGACTCTGAGTCACATGTGTTTTTCTAATGCACTATAGCTCTTAATTTTGTTCTGTTATAGAGTTGAATTTTCTCAAAACATTATTAGATTATATTTTTATGTTGGTTTTATATTGTTTATGTTTGAGAAAATTGGGGTTCAGTAAGGTTAGAGGCAGGAAATCAGGCAGATGTGAAATGTCTGAAGGTTATGCAGGACAAGGGTAAATACCGCTGCCTGGGCAGAAATTGGCTCCCAAAAGAAAAAAATGTGCACTGCCCTCGACCTGGAAAAGTGAAGGCAGAATGTGGTGGCTTCGTAAATAGGTCAGAAACTGAGGCAAGAAATCTGAGAAACACTTAAGATGCAGGCATAAAAACCACTAATAAGTTCCTTCATAATCATAGGCAGGAGCTCCTACCATGTGTCCTCCTTACAGACAGAAGAGGGCTGGTGACATCTGTGTTACCCATCCGAATTAAGAGGTGAGGGACCCAGAACTATGATGTATATCCCAATAAGGTTAGACTTAAATGTGTTTTTCTCCTCTAAATCAGGCTGCAAAAAGAGATTGTATAATGTGTAATGTAAAACACATCAACTCGTGGTTTCTTACTGTTCACTGTCAAGTAAAATATACTTCTGATGAAGGATTATTACCATGTGAGAACTGTGCTTTGGAGTGAGTGTCTGTGACATCTTCATGCCAAGTGTATTAAAAGGCTTACTGCATTGGACAGTGTCCAAAAACAAAGTTTTTTTTCTTTCTGAGCCTTATGCAATAATCATTCAAGAAATGAGATTGTCAGATGTGATGAATTTTGTATCTCACTGCTGTGAGCTACTAAAATTTAAAGATCTGGATGGCAATTTTCATAGCTTTCAACGAAGTTCATAAATACACAAATGCTTAACATCGATGTCATGACAGTCTTAAGTTACACAAGATAACTGTTACCTCTGATACGGAAGTTGATTTTCAGTGTATGACTAGAAGGAATCAGATTGAGACATAACATAGAAAACTAGTTTAGCAAATGTTTCTGAGTTATATACTTGATACGTCATTTGACTGCTCAAAATCTTTCAAATGCTTCCCAAAATAACATTAAAATAAAATCCAAATATTATAACATAACACAGGAGGCTTTTTATGAGCTGGAACTTTGTTATTTCTCCAGACAAAGCTTTTCCTTTGCCTGGAATACTCCATTCTAGCTTTCTGTCTAAAAATTTTGATTAAATTTCCCCTTCAAGATTCAGTTCCAGTTTTCCTCCTCAAGGAAATGTTCTTTGATCTCATTCCATTCAACCTCAATTCTTCTTAACTGCAGCACTTGTTTTAAGTATCAGCTTAGTTATCTGTCTCTCAAACCAGGCTGTGAGTACCCTGAGATTTGGATCAGGCCTTCCATCCTGTATTATTGGCACCTGCAGCCTTGCTTGGCATTTATTAAACATTCAGTAAATATGTGGGGATGTTTGTTTCTGTGTCAGTTTTAAACCTCCCATATACAGCCTCTTAATGGAATTAACTGAAATTGTATTCCACTGTCATGTATAGAGAAATTTTTTTTTAAAAATTTGTATTATAAACTTTGAAATAGAACAGTAACTCTATTTGAATTAATATTTGTCTTGTATTTTGTACAAACCAGATTATATTTATTCTCATCAGAACACCACAAAAAAGTTACATTTTAAAGCTCAATAAAGTCAGATAATTTAAGCAAATTCAAAAGTCACACAGCCAAATTGCAATTCACTGCTCTGGCTATCACAATTTCTCCTTTCTTAACTCATGCTATTGATTTATGGGCAGAAAATATTACATGAAGATAAGCTTTGGTTGGTATTAAAATTTCTGAACTAAGTTGCAATTTCTGCAATTCTAAAATCAAATTTTAGATGTAGTAAGTTGTTCTGATGTATTTACAGAGACAATGATTTTATATTTTATTTTTTTATTCACTCTGATAAAACAAGAGCTTCAAAACCAAACCTTGGTTTTATTTTAAAAACTGTTATATGTTTTTTGAAGGAAGTATTAAACTCTAGATGGAGTAAATAATGACTGGAGGATATGGAGATATTGAGAACAATCCTAAAACTTAATGAGTTACAGAATAAGTGAAAAAGAAAAATATAAGGCTAATAGAAATGGACTCCTTAACAGATAACACAATTGAGCAGCAAAGACCATTTAGATAAAACTCAGCATCCCTGTCTTCTCATTTCCATTTTACATTTTAAATGAAAATGCTACCACATTTTCCCACCAAAAAATGACCAGTAGCAGAAAGGAAGTATTGTGTATTTTGGCATTCCAAAGAGGGTCCTACAGAAATAGAGGGAATACAATTGTTCTTGTTAGTAAGAAGAGTCTCAAGGCTAGGAATCAATGTAACCCTTGATCAATGGCTGTTGTAATTTCAGTCCTCATCAATCAAGTTTCTCATTCTTACCATTCTATCAGCTTTTCCTAAAGGTTTCTCCTGAGTAAGCCAATTAAATTGTGAAAAGATACACATAACTTCCTTGTAGTTTCTCAATATTCACAGTAAGTATAACAAGAATCAACATTTGCAAATAAGACAATTCTAGATTCTTGGATCATTCCTACAGAGAACCCTTTTCACCTCTAATCCACAGGGAAACCATATGGATGGCATAAATATTTTCTGACTGTGTCAACACTGAAAAGTGCTAGCCTGTCATCTTAAATTATCCAAATAAACCATGACTGACTGTTGAAGTACTCTCTGGTTGTATCTGTTAAAAGCTATTTAAAACCCAAGGTTACTCAGGGAAGATCAGAACTGGTAACTCAGTGGTTCTTTGCTTAAATAAACAACTAAAATTGTCATGCCCTCTAGTTAAGCCTGTCTGAGTTTAAATTCTAATTTTAATGTACTAGGTATCTAACAGAACCACAGGCAGGAAGATTAACATACAATTAGAAAGTTTCTTTGAGAAACACAACATAAAATCAATGGCATAGGTGGGGTGGACAAAATTGCACTTGGTATGAGTCAGGTATTTGAATGCCATTAATGGCTCTATAAATTTGTAGAACGCTTTTCCCAATTCAGGTAATCCCACGTGAACATCAGTGCAATGGGTATGGATTAACATAGTAATTAGAGGAATAGTTAATTAGAAATCTAAATGAGGACGGTGATTAAGAAGTACCAGCCTGATAAATAGCACCACAGGAACTACTCAGTGAACTTCTTGACCCCAGTGAGTTCAGAAAAGTAACAAAAGCCCTAAGAGCAGAGAGTATAAAGCACAAATTCTTAGTGCTTGGCACATAATGGATGGTTAATAAATACTTAATTTATAATTGAATAAGGATAATAGTTACCACTTTTATGTGCTGGGTACTACACCAAACACATTATTTATATCTCCTCGCTTACTTTTCATCATGGTCCATTAAGACAAGATTAGCAGCCCAATTTACAGGCACCCAATTTTATAGGTGAGGAAGTAGAACAATTTAGGTTAAGTCATTTAATTGCAACTACCAAAAGTAAAGCTGAGATTTGAACCCAGTATGCTCTGATTTCCATGTTTTAGCTCTACACCAAATACAGCACTGCTGGAGTATTGTTACTGTGCCTAAAGCAAGAGCTAGGCCTGTGAAGAAAATATCCAAAATTATGTAGGGTTTGGTTCTCCTGAAACTGTCAAAATAATTACAACCATGACATCTTATTTTATTAAAGTTGACACTAGTTTATTGAGATTTGGAAAGCTGCTAAGGAGCTCCTCTTAAAACCTCTAATCCAAATACTGAAGAATTATTAGCCAAGGAATATAATCATTGGTGGCCAGAAGTTAGAAGCAGAAATCAACTGTATTTTAATGAACAGATCCATTATGCTGTCCCAATATGAAATATAATACAACTCTACTACAACATACAGGCGAAACAGCAAATGAATATGACTAATTTTTGCCTGGCAGAAATTTATGTTTAAACTTCCCTATTGTTCGCTATATCCCTTAAAGATATATTCTCTAATGCTTAAAACAAAGGACAGTGTAGATTTTTAAAAGTGCATTATTTTTTATTTACTCTGAGAAGGATGTGGTGTGTGTCTAACTTTTGAAATTTCCTATGGCAGAAGAAACAAAGAGAAGAGGGCAGAAGGCATACTGTGATTCTTACTATCGTGTACACATGACAGGTAACTGGATATGGAAAGGGCATGTATGCAAATACCATCCTCGACCGAAGAATCATTATCATCATGAGACAGACAGCAAAGTTATAGCCTTATCTGGATCACATCATTAAAAAAGGTCTCTTCAATGAGTAACCATGCAGGGTGTCTCACATACAGGACTCTCAATATATATTTACATGTTTTAGCTACTTTTCTCTTTCCCCTCATCAGCATCTGTAACCCTGTGGAGATAGTGGCATTTAAAAAGACACAGCAGGTGGCTAATAAATAGAAGCAGTTGAAAGGGAATCAAGCTAAAGCTTCCCAGGATGGTAAAGCACTGCTGCTTTAGCTTGAGACTGATTCCAAGTTAGAACAGCTGGAAATAGCCTCATTTAACCAGCTGGGATTCTGCTTTTCAGAAAACATCAAACAACCTGTAGAGGCCATCTTTGAGTTGTAAAGATTAGTTGGTTATCAGTGTCATCGGAAATAGTTTTAAAATCAAATATTAATTACAAGAACTAAAAATAATTTTAGATGTGCATAGAAAAACCTCATCAAAAGTGGACACATAAAAAAGTCCAATCATTTTAATTGCACAATGTCAGTGTGCGATTTTCTTAAGTTTACATCACTGTCTTTTTGTCTTCATAGCATTCATTCTTTTATTTTAACTGATACCACAAAACATAAATTGTACATATTAATGGGGTACCATGTAATGTTCAGTCCACAATATAATGCGTAATGTTTAAATTGGGTTAAACATATTTATGTCCTTGATCATTTATTATTTGTTTGTGGTGAAAGCATTCAAAACTCCTTGCTTTTGGGAACACACAGTACTGTACAAATTGTTATCTATGGACACCACACTGTGTACTCCAAATCACACTTTATTTTGCACAAAAAATTCACAACTTGCCATCATACTTTGTTTTAATCCCTACACCCTGAGCTCAGCAGAACAGAATAGGCAGAAGACAGCACACATTTAAAGAAAGAAAGCACCTGAAAAACCACTCCAAATGTTCAAACCAATTTATGTAAACAAAAATCATAATTTTCAAAGCTCAAAACTCTCAATAGCTAACCACTTATCATTTAAAAATTGTTTAGCGCAAAAACAAAATATTCATAGAATAGACAAATACAGTATCTGAAGAATTTCTAATATCTCCAAAAAATTCAATACTTTTTAGTGGAGACTCTGCAATTTAAATGACCTAGTGTTTAGTACTTTCATATCCTTATCTTCCCCCAAAAGCCCTAAAGAAGGTCTGGACATGTGACACAATAGTGAAACACTTCCTAAATCTTGGATTTGATCCTCAGATCACCAAAGAAAATCATCTACTCACTTAGGATTCATATTTAGCCAACAAATCTGAAGGACTTAAAATTGCTATGCTTTGCGTTGTCTGCAAGTACAAATAAATTCCAACAAATCATGCTATTGCTACACTTGCTCTAATCTTGGTGCTATTACTCTCCATTGGTCCCTAGATGTGGTTAATTGTCTCCTTCTTAAAATGCCTGAGAAGGAAGTTATTAGGGTTACATGTGACAGGTACCGTTGCCTTCCTTACTCGGGTCAGCAGAGCCGCTGCTTTTCCATCAGTTGGTCCTTATTGGCATCCTCCAGAGGTAGGTTAATTTGGAATTGAGCATCAGCCCCACTCTAACTATAAAGGGACCACCCTACAGTATATTAAATGTTTCACATCAATGTATGCAATTTAAATGCACATGCATATAATTAACTAGACACATTACCAGTGTGAGCTGCTAATTTGGAAAGAGACACAAAAGATTAGAATATGCATAGAGAAAAAAAAACCTGCAAAATTAAAATGACTACATAATGAAAACTGCTTCATGCTGTGTCTACTATTTTCACGTAAACTTAATATAACTGTAAATATATTTTAATGAACAGTAGAAAGAGGCAATTACAAAGAGCAACGGAGGGCAGCCCAACAGTGAAACATCATCAGAATAGCTCTTTGCTTTCATATTAAAAGTGCTGCCTGAAGACAGAGGATGAATTATAATTTCATAATTTCAGGGGGAAAATGTTTTATATATGAAAGACACACACCTACTTGCCAGCCTGCTGGCAATGACAACAGAACACTCTAGTGAAATAGGGGGAATCCGAACTAGCAAACAGAAAAGAGAGAAAATCCCAGCTTGACATTTTGGTGTTAAAATATCTTATTAGCTTTTTCTTCATTTGTTAAAACAGCTTGGCATTCCTTGGAGATTTCCCCGGAGTGTGAATGAGTTCTTGATATTCTCACGCATCAAAAACCATTCTAGGTGTCCTATCCCAAAATATACGTGAGAATTTGAGAGTCTTCATTTAAATGCTCTCTGTATCTTGGAACAAGTGAAGAACAGATTTGCAACTGTAAAATCAATGTGACAAATTCTATGACTCAAAAATTTTAGAAAAAGAATGTAAGACTTTTGACACTGAGGAATTTTTGTTATTAGTACCATATTCCGTGTGGGAGGAAAGGAAACTAAACTGTTGGAAAGCAGCAGCTGAGTGTCTCCAGAGTTGAACCTATGAGTCACTCGGGGTGGAGGATCAAGGATGTTTTCGTGAAGCAATCTGGAAGTTCAGCCCATAAAATACTCCATGAGTTCTAATTCTTCAAGATAGGCATGAATTTTGCTCAGCATTGAAGGATAAATACTGTAGAGCATCGGAAGATCTTTAAAGGTAAATAAGGCTAGACTGTAAGCCAGAGTCGCTACTACAGTTTACTTAATGCATGTGTGCTAGTTTGCATGTTGAACAATCCTACACCTACTCTTGGAAGTTGAATGAAGATGTCAGTTAAAAGAAGGTGAATAACAGCATCAATTATTGTCCTTGCTTTATGGTTTTAAAGCCAGTTATTACAAATTTATAAATAGGAATATGGGCCACCAGGCAGATATTTTAAATTCCATTTACAAAGGGTGTAAAGTTACTAAGAATTCTAATTACTCAATGATGCGACTGACTGGTAAAACTCAGATGGTCACTAGTTTGTGATGAGTAAATGACTGTACGCATCTTTGAGTAATAGATACACACTTTTCAAACTGACTCAGCATTTGTATGCATTATATATTCACAACATTATGGAAATTTTGAGCAGAGAGAGACTTTACAAATGACCTAGTATAAATAATTCACTAAAATATAAAAACTAACTCCAGCCCATCTGAGTTAAACAATCTATCCAAGGAATAGATCCAGTTAGTTCACTGTGTTTTCATCATTCTATGTTACCTTTCTGGTAATAATTTTAGAAAAATAATATTTATGTAGTAATTACTTCACCATTTCTGTTTTCATTTTTATATTCATTTTCTTTGATCTTATTTTTCCCCAAATCAGGAGTATTTTGGTCAACATATATTATAGATGTACTTTTAAAACAGTATATTTAAGAATAGTAAGAAATATTTCAAAAGGGCCAAAGTGATGTGTTTGTTTGGGAATTTTCAGACTGAACTAGGTGTCATTCATTTTATATAATTTCTCTTAGCAATTAGATCCTTAATAGCATTTAAGTGCTATTATATTTTTTCACTCATTGCCTGCAACTGAAGTGAAGCAAAAGCAGATTTAAAAAGCTTCCATCTCTTCTATTTTTGATACATCTAATCCAAAGGTAAATACTGTTAATTTCAAAAGAAACATTTTTAAAGCATAAAAACCAAAGAATGAGATTTTCTGAATGAGATTCACAAAAGCCCGCCACAGAATAATCTTTTAATCCTAGAAGTCTATTTATGAAAATTTACTGAAGAGCAAAACCTGGAATGTTGATACCCCAGGGTATTAATTGTGATTTGCTGACTCTATTTTTATATGAACCTAGTCATGTGAGTTTGGTCCCTATATGATATGCCCTATTCATCAAATAACTTAAGCCTATTAACAAACGCTTTGATGGTACTTGGTCCATGGAGATTTCCACTAATTGCCCTGTGCTTTTAACAGTTCCAAATACATAGTACAATTGTTTATTATAAAAATGGCTAGAAAGCATTTGGTGCTGCTTGCCTCACATCAGACTAATGAATATTAGGATTCACAGAGAAAGATCTATCAGTCTACATGATTATGTAGAGACAGGACATCAAAACATGTGCCTTCTCAGAGCAAAGAAAAGCACTCCAGTCATTCTGGACTGGAAGATATGTAACAATGATTCTTAGCATCAGCAGAAAGTAAAGTTTAAAATGCATAGCTATTTGTAGAGTCCACTGATTTTCAAGAATCCCAAAAGACAAAATGAAAGGGAAGATTTCCAGCCACAATTATAGGGTAAACCTCTATGGGTAGAAAACATATTTATTCTAGAACCTCCCATAGCATCTACTACCATTCTGGCCTATGAGAGGCACTTAACAGAGGTTTACTGATTGTTCATGACATATCAATACTCACCAGGACTATTAGAAAAGAAGGGGGTCAGGGAGAGAAAGGAGGGAAGGAGAAGGGGGATGTAGGTATGAAAATGAGCAGAATGTGCTACAGGTATGTATAAATGTACCCAAACAAAATCCACTATTTTGTATAATGAGATGCACAGAAAGAAAAGACTAACTAGAATGATTAAAATAACTGCAAAAGCTGCAATAGTTACTTGAAAAAATGATAGGCAATGTGGTAAAAAGTGGAAATGATTCTGCATTTGAAATTGGACATTTGGGTTTAATTTTGCTCTTCATCAACCAATTGTGCTACTTTTAGCAAGTTACTAAATCTCTCTGAGCTTCAAACTTCTTATCTGTTAGGCAGGGACAATAATATCTGCTTTGTAGAGGCAGAGACATCAGAATAAAATGAAACGGTTTATCCAGATCACCTAGCACAGAGTCTGAGTCAAAAGAGTGCTCAATGAACAGAACCACTGTTCTCCTTGCACAGAATCATGAACCTTAAAAAAAAATCAAGAGCAAAGTATCAATAATGTAACTTACGAGGCTTTCATTACATGTTTGCACCTAGTCACACTATGCATGACAAAGACATATTCATTAAGTCAGTGATAAAGACTGACACATATGTTCCATAGCAGACTAACCGCAATAAACAGTGACGACACAGGCTGCCAATGGACAATGTCTTTTGCGCAAGAAAAACACACTTATTTACTAATTAATTTTAAATTATAAAATACTTGCAGAAATATACCTGGCATAGTAAACACCACATATTTCCAGCACCTTTGTGTACTGTGAGCCCATCATGCTTACCAGTCGTTTCCAGTGGATGAAGGCATATTGCATCCAAACAGTAACATGTGATGGACAGTATCCATGCTGGCACGAGGTTTGAAGTCGACTGTCATGAGAAAATGATACACGAACATAAATACAAGTTACATATCTGTGCATATCTTTGAACTGTATCTTTGAGCACCATGAATTCCTGTGTACAACAGGTACTTCCCTTTCCAAGTGGATATCCAGGTCAAAGCATGTTTCAGTATTTTAATGACAGAATGCTTTCCAAGTACAAATTATCTCATTCCTTAAGATGAACATGACTCAGTAGTTTGATTTAGTAGGACAGTAAACTAATATATAGTAAAAGAGAAATAATAATTAATAAGCTGGCTATCACACAGATGTGCTCACACACACACACATATACACATTTTTTAATAGAAGATCCCTTTTAAAGTGGTGAGGGCATTATGTGTGTATAAAATGAAAGCTCCCTGGTATGCATTCACAATGTTTCCTTCCAGATTTCAGTGGAGGGCTGAGAACCATAAAGCACTGATGTACAGCCAAATGGAGGCCACAACAAGTAGTCAAAACATAAGCAAAAGGATTTGTACAAGTTTATGACCTTGAAACAACAACAGTAGTCACTGGGATACACATGGAAGTGGTTTACCAAGAAAAAACAGAAACAGAAAATGTATCTTTACTAAAATACAAAAACATGAAATTATGTCGTAGATGAGCTTACTACACATGTTAAAAGATACTGAAAGTCATGTGTGGTGTTTCTCTTTTCCCCTCAGTGACAGTGATTGGAAGATACAAAACTAAGCAAAAACCCTAGTAGAAGAAAAACAGATAAAACAGTTTATAAAAATTATAGAGCACTATCTATGGCTGGTATTGAAATTGCACTCCCTTTCCTGACTTTAGCTCACTCGTGTTCTTATTCAGAATGCTACCCGGTATGCGGCAGAAGTTTCTAAGGCACCTGTACATACAAAAATGCTAAACATCCTAAAATAAGATTTCTTAAGTCACATGTTCTGTGTAAAACTGAATCTTTCAATTCCTTTGGTCTGTGTGCTTGACAAAATTAATTGAGCATCATTTGTTCCTACAACAGTATGGGACAGGAGTACTATTCACCAATGAAAAAACTTCTACATCAAACTACAGCACCATGACTTGCAAAACGTGGTTGAGAGCAGAGCCCTTACTATGTGCCACTTTGACTTACAACTTTCACAGGAAATGAAAGTCCTTTCATGAGGTCCCCTGAAAAATAAGGATTTAACGTCTAAAATGCAAATCTTGAGGTTTTCATACCATCATTCAAAAAAACAAAAATAGAAGATAGCCGTAAAATGATCCTAATATAACCTGAGACTTTTTTTTAATCTCCAAAGAATAGTAATAAAAGGAGAAGGCCAAAGATACTTTGAAAGGAAAGAATCAGTTGGAAGTTGCAAGAGTTCACAATTTCTGGGAAGCCATAGTGTTACAAACTCTAAATTTGTTAGCAAGAGAGACAGGAGAACAGTGTCCATCCCACAGACCGCCCCTGACTAAGCGCAGTACTCTGTGCCTCCTTACAGAATCCTCCCAGGGACCGTTCCTGGCAGAAAGACAATAAAAAAGGTCCTGAGGTACAAACACATGACATTTATTTGTCTTTTTTGTAGCTTACACTTATTTTGATACGAGATATAATTGGTAATCTTACACTCCTTTTTACCAAATTGCTTATTATCACCCTATGGATATCTATAAATTTTTTGGAACATTTCTCTATGGCTCTACAGAGGGCATGAAGTCACATAAGAGACTGACTCCTCTGCTTTCTCATTACCTGTGTAGATGACTACTGGCTTTACAGATTTCCTACTATTGAATCCTTCTCGGAATTTTGGTAACAAACAAACATGGCCAATTTAAGTTTCAAGCATCAGCTAAAAAAATCCGGTGGAAATATCCTGTTGGATACTACTTTGTTATTGTTCAAAAAGAGGTCAGAGAATTATCTATTTGGGAATGACTCAAAGATTAAACACAAAAGCTGTGAGGATAGACAAAGGCAAAGGAGATGAAAGTAGGAACCACAGAGAAAGCTCAGGGCAGAACAACAGGAAGGTTCAGAACTCTCAGGATCTGTTCGGGAAGTACCAAAAGTGTCTTTTATATGAATGCTCTGTGTGTGTGTGTGTGTGTGTGTGTGTGCACGTGCGAGAGCGTGTAAGTGTGTGTGCGCACTCGCACTGTTGTGAAACAGAGAAAAACCTTTCTGGAAAAAGTGACCCATGAGCAATTTCATAAAATGAAACGTTCATCAGCAGAAGATCTGGAAATGTGCTTAATTTCCATTTCTAATATGAAAAGTGGTTGCAAAAGAAAATTTGCCAGTGTTTCCTCTCATTATTCTCACTGATTCATACATCCCTCCAAAAACTGAAGGCTTAATTTAAATGCAAAGTCATTAGTACAAGGTGAAAACCAACTAACTACCTTTTCCACATCCTGAAGAAAAAGCGTAGTATCTGAGTATTTATATAATTACAGTTCAAAGTACAGTTCATTACAAGATGGAAAGAAAACTGCTTATGTCAAAAAAAAAAGTCATAGCAAAATGTAAATCTAAAACAAAGAGTAGATGCCTTAAAATCATGCAGTGTTTGAGTGATTTTTATCAAAAAGCCCACTGCCAGTGGTAAGAAGGGGTCAAAGTGGGCGAAGAGTAGTCTGATGGGTTCATTTTGTGGATTTGCTCCCTTCCTACTTAATGTAGGAATAATATTAAGACCCAGCCCTTGTAAGAATAAGCTCCACTGGGCACAAGATACACATAGGACTTTGTGGGAGGTTCCAACAAAAAACAAAACAGAAAATGAAATTGCATCTTAAAATAAATCCCTCCTTTCTCCTTCTCCCTCCACAGACATCACAGAAATAATGGATCCAAGGGAAAGTGATCTAGAGGAATATAATGAAAACTACTTTATTTAAATGTGCAATTCTGACAGGCAGAATAAACAAAGGAGCTTTGGGACGGTGACAAATAGCTTAAAACACAGGCTTGTGAGAATGCAAGGAAATACATCTGATAAGACTGAAAGTGCCACCACCTCTTCCAACTCAATACGAAGATGAGAAATGCTTAAATGGAAATGCTATTTCAGTCTCAGTGGCTGTCAATCAATCAGATCACCTGATGCAAAAGATTGGGAAAAATTTTATAGGCACAGTACCTTTGCAGGACTAAAACTCTACAAAGAATAAAACTCACTAATTAAAGAAAATATGATGATGCTGAAAGTGCATAGAATGGAGAATTTCTCAAAGAACAATACCACTGGAAATGAAAAACGTAAAAGTACATGCATGGGCAATATACTGAGCACAGAGATAACTATTTTCTGGAGTTTTAAGCAGAATTTGTTCAACTGATGATGTTGTTGGGGATTTACAGCTTCTTGTGGGTAACATCACACTATAATCAAGGCCATAAAATTCTCTAACAAGGTGACATAGGAAAGAATTCCATTTAGCAGTTGGCTTTCTCTCCATTTTTCCTTTCCAAGTAGATACCCAGGTCAAATTTCCATATATCTGCCAAACTGAGACCACAGAAAGATTGTGAAGAATGCACATAACCAAGTAGAGGAGCCAGTGATTTTGGAAGTATCTATCTGTATGAACTTATAACCATTCCCAAGTTACCCAGTGGAATGGCTGGAATACAGTCAGATAACAATATGTACTAGAGGAAAACCAGTGTAGACCATAGATAATTAACCTGTGGAATACAAAAGAACTGACTCAAAAATCCAAGTTTGACTATCCACAATTTTGGCATTCTAGAAATATATATATATATATATATATATATATATTTATATATATATATATATACAAATATATATATATAATATCTTGTGAAGCCGGGCGTGGTGGCGCACGCCTTTAATCCCAGCACTTGGGAGGCTGAGGTAGGCGGAGCGTTGTGAGTTTGAGGCCAGCTTGGGCTACAGCACGAGCGTAAGGCCGGCCTGAGCTACATAGTGCGACCCTGCCTCAAAAAACCAGGCCTGGGAGTTTGGCTCAGTGCCTTAAGCGCCTGCCCTGGCAGGCGCGAGGTTGTGAGTTCAATCCCTGGTGCCGCTAAAAAAAAAAAAAAAAAAAAATCTTGTAACATCACACTATAAGCTGATATATATATATTATATATATATATATATATATATATATATACATGCACATATATATGATAATCATAGTTTTCTTTTTTTCCCCCAGGGGAATCATATGGCATGGAATAAATAACTTATTTTGTATATTGTGAATATTTTTACACACTGTTAAATAGTTGTTTTCGACAATACTTTTCACCTTGGGCTAGCCATTAGGATCTTCTATGGGAAACAGTGTGCTCAGGGTCAACCCTAAATCAATCCCTCTCCCCAGTGAGACACTGAATCAGTATCTCAATTAAATCTTCAGCGATCATTCAAAGGTAAGCAAATCTCTTAAAAGTTTCACAGGTTAATTGCAGGTGATTTTGACAACAGTGAACATTTTTAGTCAATGAATAAATCCTATTGTGGACATATTCAGTTAACTAATCTTAGTTAAATTGGGATTGTATTACTCCCTCTCTCTCTCTCTTTTTTTTTTTTTTTTTTTTGTACCAGGAATTCAACTCATGACCTTGCACTTGACAGGCAGGTGCTGTGCTGCTGAGGTATATCACCAGCCCTGTATTTCTCTTTTTAAAATGCTGGGCAAACAACTTTTTAAAAAAAGTTTCTTGGAAAACAAATTTATAAAGAGTTTCTGAAAATAAAATTAGTTGGTATCTTAGAATTATTGAATGGAATTGCTGAGAGTCTGCATTACATCATGTAACTTTAGTTGCATGACCTAAAATCCTTTTGGGGCTAAGGTCTGAAGCAGCTCTACACACGGACATTTTAATCAGAAGGGGCCCATTACTGAGAAATGGTCCCAACGTTGGTGAGAAAAAGTCAGTATCCTAATACTCTAGTGCTTTGAAAGCATATTTGATAGAATTAGAGAGGTGCAATGTTTAAGAAACAAAAATATAAAATGAACATCATGATTTTTTTCTAAAGTTACAGGGTCCAAATCCTTAACACTACTCCCTTAAACACTTCTATATTTCTGTAATATAAAGGTTATATTTGAAAAACTGAACTGGAAAAAAGGAACTGAATACAGTAATGCTCTCAACTGTAATTTAAGTGTAAGATATGATCAACTTTAACATTGGGAATCACGCAGTTAGGCCAAAAGGGTACAGTTAAGTATACACCTCACAGCATTAAAATCCATTTGCCAGCATGTTGAAAATCAGCAGCAACAGTGTGTTACCTCATCTTCTGCAAGCTTCCCCCACAGCCATGAAGCAATTCTACAGTAAAAGAAAGACCTTCTTGCTGAGCATTTTTAATCAGAAAGCTTACTAGAGAAACTCTCATTATCAACCCTTAGTAGCATGGACAACGACATACAATTCATGAAGTACCTTTAACATAGTTTATGAGGACTTTCTGCTGCTGTTGCCAAACCAGCTAAGAAATAAGACACTTTAGCAAGCCTATAGACTGAATGTAAATTTAAAATGAAGTGATCCTTATGTCTGAGTAAAGGAATTTCAACATAAAGAACTAAATTTCTAGATGACAGGCTGTTTAAAATTGAACTTTATGGTATGTTCCAGGACTAACTAAAGAATCGATAAATAGACATTATCAGTCAAGCTATGCAAGATAAAATAGCATAAGCATCATTAAGCTCTGTTTTTGTAATGTCGGTTCTATAACAGTGTCCTATTAATTTCTCATAGGATCAAATCTATATCCCCCGTCAGCATTTCAAAGGTGTGTATAATATTGTACCAGTCTCCTAGCTCAACACTCGGCCGACACGACAAGCCCCTACTCCCATCTTTCACCCTCATTAGGCAGCCCTTCTCAATAACTGTTCCTGACAACACTGACTAGGCACTCATGGGCTGAGTCTGGTCCCTTTTCTTCTCACACAGATGAGCTTTGAGCAGAGAAAGTTGTAGTAATTGTCCTTGGTCATGAACTAGAAAGTGGTAAGGCTGGTATTTGAATGCACAATAGTCTGGGTCAGAGTTCGCTCTGGCATGACAAAATGTTGTCACTCATACACATGTCTGGCATGTTCTTATATTTGCTCATACTGTTGACCTCCAGAATATTCTCCACCATTCTCTATATCCAAACAGGCTGTATTCCCAGGTCCTGATCAAATATTGCCGATCTCCTTTGCAAAATTTTCCCAAGTAGACAAGGAGCATGGTCATTCAGAGTTGACCACTACTGTAACTAACTAAACTAGTTCAAATGATTACTGCAGAATGAATGCTACAATCCCATGAAAGCCCGCCCCTCACCCCCGTGAAGGATAACTACACAAGAAATTTGATTCAGACCTGAGGTTTCTGAATTGGTCATTTTACTAGGAGGCAGCACTCTTTATAGCATTACATAAAAGTTATACCAACAAGCTTTTGGTAATTAATGGATCTAACTAATCGAAAACATTCCTACTCTTAGGTTTATAAACCATAGTAAAATGGTTCAACCTCCTTTTTCACCCTTCTTGTTACCTGAGAAAAATCTGCAAGTTGATAAGGGTTGCTGTATTGGAAACATGGATACGTGGGTGACAAAAAGATTGAGGACATTCAAGAAATACTCAGAGACTGTGACAAGGTAGATAGCAACAACTTCTACTTAATGATTATAACCAAGGAAATCAGATTTTATCCACTCATCAAAGGCTTCAAATATAGTGCATTTTATGTGTGCTATCTGTAGCAGCTCTTTCCAAGTACTTTTTAATAAAGAGACAGAGAGAGACAGAGACAGAGACAGAGAGAGAAAGAGAGAGAGAGAGAGATGAGCTTCCTTTGGTGGCTGTTGAAAGATTTTCAATGGCCTCCTGGAGACAGAGGCTGTGCATACTCATGCTGGAGAAAATTCTAGTGAGGACCAGGGAAAGGACATTCAGTCAACTCTTTGGAAACAGAAAGATGACAGTGATTACATGGGGATGAAGACTCGCAAACACGTGCACACACATATCCTTTTATTTACTGCTGTCAAAGCCATAAAATGTGGATAAAAGTGATGTACCCTGGCAGACCTTGGTCTTTATGGTCACGCTGCCTGGTGAGCCATAGCATGAACAAAATTAGATTGTTCCTGCAGTTTTCAAAGTATCCCGACATCACCTGAACATGTACTTTAAGAAAGGTCACATTTGGAAATAATCAAATCTAACTATGCAATTCTGTAATAGAAACTGTTCTTCATTCAAAAGAGAAAACCAAGACAATGAAGAGCAATGAATCATTAGATTAATTTCATCTATTTCTACATTCACTGGCTTCTATCTCATCTGTGCAGTGCAATTTGATAGATAGGGACCTGCCATCATTCACTAAGGAAAAGAAACATTTATTTACTGGGCACCCATGTGAGGGAAAGCAAGTGGATGAAGATGACAGTCAAATTTTTTGGCTGAGTGGGCGGCTGTCAGAGCCAATTCCTCTGAGTGTCTGTAAAACACCTTTTAGACAGCACCACAGTTCAGTGGTCAAATGCAGATTTTTATCACACCTTTACCCATTCCAATTCTGTGATTTCTTATTAAAACAAAAAAAAAAGTGATGCTCCAGGAAAAGTTATGATTTTTTTAAAATAATTTTTTTTACCTTCATCAGAGTATTCCCACAAATACCTAGTTTGATTAACATTTAATATTTCAACAGATCTGTCATAACACATCACACATACTGTATGGTCACACATACGACAGGTATGTATGCACAAATTCCACAATAATCACTATGGTACTTTCTCAAAATTATGAAGTGAATTTATCAAAAATACGTTAGATATTCACATGTAAAATCATAATTGTGAATTATTCAAATACAATTTTGACTTTCAACACTACCAAGAGAATTTGTCATGTTTCAATTACCAATCTGAATTGTACTTTGCCATTTGCACTTTTATTTAATATCTCAAAAAGTACAAGGAGAAAGTTCTTTTACATATGTCTTAACAATTTGTATTCTTGTTCCCCAAAATTCTGCTAGGCTGTGACCTCCTTGAACGTCTATCATACTTCACTTCCCCACTGCCTAGACCAATAATGGCATACAGAAAAATGTGGCTTACTGATTAATGAACAAGCCATTTTTTGTTTTAAAAATACAATTATTTCTTATATTAAAATAAGAGCATAATTTAAGGCAAAAGATAAATTATCTACTATTTGAAATACCACATTAAAAATGGCCAAACAAAATGCTTTTTAAGTCTTCATTCAGCAGACAAGTATTGAGTTTCTATCACACTGTATGGCATATATCCAAATGGTATTCAAAAATAAAAAAGGCACAGAAAATAAAAACAAGATAAAGTAAAGTCTTAAGAAAAGAATGAAAAAATAAAGCTTTTATAATTTTTTTAATTTTTAAAAATAGAGTGTTATGAGTTACTAAGATGTGTCATTTTCAACTGAATTACATAAAGACATTATCTTATCTTATAAAGCATTTTGAGATTTGAAATTTAGAGCAAGCCACCAAAAAGTTAAAGCTTCATTCTCCATGTGATAAGAAGCACTTTTAAAGTGGAAATTCCTGGGTCTAGGGTTAAAAGTTTGAAATGTATGTATAACCACCCTTCCAACATGTAACCTGAACAGCCAAGCCTCTTCCCCTTACTTATCCCTTTACATTAATGACTGGTATTTCTTTCTGGTTTTCAACTTTTCAGTTTTATTTGGCTATGCCTAAACTTCAAGTGTCAAATCCCCAGGAATTAGTAGATCAAAGGACTCACACTAAAGATGAAATAACTCTGAACAGCTAACAAAATCTTTAGCATTCATGCAATCCTCCCAGCAATAAAGAAAGGTAGAAATAATGAAAACAGTTACGCATCTTAGAAGACCATTTAAGGACTTTAGAACCTGGGACAGCTTAATCTTATAAGAGCCAGGCCTTAGGAAATGAAGAAATGGTAAGCATGCTGGGTCTAATGCTGTCCTTTATGTGTTGCCTACGAATATTTTGCTCACTGAATACCGTATATACACTTGTATTTTTAAATTTTAAATTAAGTGAGTGAACACATTTATATTAGGGAGCAGCAACACATTGCAGGATAAATATTTATAGTCCTTAGAATCACCAGTCTTAAAATCATATACCATCACCATTCTCCAAACACCAGTAACTGTTAATAGAGACGTGCAATATGCTGCCTCCAGGACTGCCGTATTTATACAGGTATGCATTGCGCCTTTCTTTTCAAAACAGTAAAAATAGTAGGAACTAAGACTACTCCTGAACTTGAATAAAGAAAGTATATTAGTAAAGGGGAAAAAAAGCATATAGAGATCCTTTCATGAGTAATTATTATTTTTCTCCTACAATGCCAAACGTGCATATGAAACTTTACAAACCTTGTTGCTAATATTTTAATCATGACTTTACATTCTAAGTGGCATTTGGGTTACTCAGAGAACTACAATGAGGAATTTAAATTCTATTTCTATCTTTAACATTATTTAACTGAGGACCTGGTGGGGAGGGTGCTGTTCTTTCTTTTTTCTTGTCAATTTCCAAATGTTATCCAAAACAAAAGTCAGGTAAAGTTCAGCTTCTCATGGGATAGGTTTTGTTCTTAGGGACTAACTATTGAGACAATTCTGTTCAGAGAGCATTGTTACAGATTGCATTGTTTGTTGTGATTGCCACCGAAGTGTGTGTGAGGGGGGGAATAAAGGCACAATGTTTTGGTTTTGCTCGCTGATAATGTACATTCCTGTGGGGAACACCTCATGAAAATTCATCTTTGGATTGTCCCCGGGCTATATGGTACACATTTGACGATTCACATAATAGTCATTTCAGACAGCCCACTTGAAGATTAGTTTCAAGGGACCAAAGTATGACTCTCATTACCATTGCTTTCCAAAAATCAACATTTTAAGCCAGAAAAGTGAAGCGGGAAAATAAAAACCCACATGAATGATTTGCCAATCACACCTCTTCCCTAGACAGTTAAAAGTCTGTCACAAGGGATGTTTAAATTAAAACAACCTAGATGGAAACAGATGGTGCTGTGTTACTTTTCCTCTCTGATGGAGGCTCCTCCTTTTTCTCCCTTCCTTCCCTCTCTCCTTTTTTATTTCCTTCTTTCTGCCCTTCCCTTTCCTTCTTATCCATCTAATCTGTTTGACACATAAAATCTTACATTACTCAATGTTGATTCTAAATGCAGTCGGTTTACAGCATGAACTAGCAGGTAAATAAAGTCTGTTGAGTGAAGTGGAATTAAGTGTGCAGCTCCAGACAGGAAGCCAATACCATACAAATGGGACCACACGGCATTGGTGAGCACTGACATCTGCATCTACTATTACTCATGAACCTCTCCAGATGCAGTTCGCAATCTTGTTTCTCAGAGGCTGCTTCTAGTTAGTTTCTGCATTAGGCATGATAAATGCATTTTAAAAACTGACAGTGAAAGATTAATACACTCATAACCATTAAAGCGAACCTTTCATGGATTTCAAATAGCTGCTTTCCTTTCAACGGCCACTCCCTCCCACACACACCATCCAATTAATACTTACTCACAAAGGCTTCCTCATCCACCGGCAAACGCATTGACATGCAGAAGTAGGTATCAGACTGTTAAGGGATAAAAGGTAAAAGATCTGGTTAAACTATTGCTAATGTGAAAGAAAGAATAACAATTAATGCATGTCTTCTATGACTGAAAAAGAAGTATTCGTCCAGTAAAGTGAGGCTGCCCATGGAGGTGAAGGGCTGCTTAGAAAGAACATAAGTACCCTTAACATGTTTCTAAGACTCTTCCTTAAACAACATTAAATCCTACCTCTATAACCAATTATCATGAAAGACATTTCCAGTACTGTCACAGTTAAAAGGCAAAATTTTGGGTGCTTATGTAAAAAAAAAAGTGGAAACACTTAATGCTATGCATTTGATTTGAAAATAGAGTCAATTTGACCAACTTTGCTACTGGTAAAATTAAATAATTTTCTGAATTACTATATGAATGACCTAATATTAATTAGAGAAATACAATGAATTAAAGTTGGTCTTAAGTATAATACAGCATTTTTCCTTACTTTGAAAGGCTAATGCAGTACATGAAAAAAAATCAGTATTAACTGAAACTATTTTCTTTCCCAGTTATTAGTCCTTTATTCAAATCATTATTTTTCCACCACCAAATATATTAACACCAAGACTTTTTAGTAAGCCAGGTACAGTGGTGCATACCTGCAGTCTCAGCTATTTGGAAGGCTAAGCCAAGAAAGTTGCTTGAACCAGTGGTTCAAGACCTGACTCAGCAACATAGCATGACCCTAGCTCTAAACAAAAATAAAGAAAAAGCAAAAGGGAAAATGCAAAAATGGAAAAATAATTTTGAGTGTCAAAAATTGCAATTTAAGGAGAGTATGCTTATGAGGACTGGTTCTTTAATAAAAACCCACATTCCACAAAGTATGTTCCATGGTTGATAACATACCCAACATAGATGAGCTGCATTCATTTAATAATTCATGCTTCACAGATTATTACTGCACAATGCTGGAATCAATAGACTCCACCAATATGGATAGAGATTCTTCTAATTTCTCTAAATCTACTAGTTAGCAACTAAAAATTGTGAATATAGCCTAATAGTTTACTTCATTGAGAACAAGGAAGTTTGCATATATAGATAAAACAGGTCTTAAAATTTGAAAAATTATAAAAATATGATTTACTTAAATTA